>PISX010022097.1:0-32446 GCA_004024625.1 Mellivora capensis
GAACCCTCTTACACTGTTGGTGGGAATGCAAGTTGGTGCAGCCACTCTGGAGAACAGTGTGGAGATTCCTCAAGAAGTTAAAAATAGAGCTTCCCTATGACCCTGCAATTGTGCTACTGGGTATTTACCCCAAAGATACAGATGTGGTGAAAAGAAGGGCCATCTGTACCCCAATGTTTATAGCAGCAATGGCCATGGTTGCCAAACTGTGGAAAGAACCAAGATGCCCTTCAACGGATGAATGGATAAGGAAGATGTGGTCCATATACACTATGGAGTATTATGCCTCCATCAGAAAGGATGAATACCCAACTTTTGTAGCAACATGGGCAGGACTGGAAGAGATTATGCTGAGTGAAATAAGTCAAGCAGAGAGAGTCAATTATCAATTGGTTTCACTTACTTGCGGAACATAACAAATAACACGGAGGACATGGGGAGATGGAGAGAAGGGAGTTGAGCGAAATTGGGGGGGAAATGAACCATGAGAAACTATGGACTCTGAAAAACAACCTGAGGGTTTTGAAGGGGTGGGGGGTGGGAGGTTGGGGGAGCCAGGTGGTGGGTATTATGGAGGGCATGCATTGCATGGAGCACTTGGTTGTAAAACTATGAATTCTGTTACGCTGAAAAGAAATGAAATTAAAAAAAAAAGAAATGAAATTTTTTAAAAAAAAGGAAAAAAAATAGAATTTCAGATAATCTAGACCTGGATCAGGTTTTTCAGGCTATAGTCCATGAAATTATGCAAAAGTAAAATTAAAATGTACAGATGATCTTAATATGCAGATATATTTGAAACCATTGTATTAAAACTCAAGAATGTTAAAGGTTCCTGCACTCCAGTACCAATGTGGGTGGTGGGGAGGAGGGTTGCTCACCAACAAACAATTCTCCCAACACCAGCTGGTTATCCTACAATTCAACTCAATTCTGATACTATCTACCTGGGTAGTTTTATGACACTGGCTCCACCTCCACCTTCAGATACCTATAGCAAGACCACCTGCGCTTCCATCAGACCATCTATAGATGGGAGGTTCCAACAACCCCTTCCTTGGATCCATTTAATTTGCTAATGTAGCTCACAGAACTTAAAGAAACAATTTAATTACCTAGGTCACTGGTTTATTACAAAGGATATTTACTTAGGAATGGCCAGATGAGGGAGATGCATAGGACAAGGTATGGGAATAGGGGTGTGGGGCTTCCATGCCCTCTCTAAGTACTCTAATCTCCCCAATCTCCACACATTCGTCAACCCAGAAGCTCTCCATACTCAGTCCTTTTGTTTTTATGGAGGCTTCATTACTTAGGCATGGATCGTTAAATTATTGGCCATTGCTGGGTGAACTCAATCTCTAGCCCCTCTCTTCCCTGGAGGCCAAGGAATGGACTGAAAGTTCCAAATTCCTAATCACATGGTTGGGTCTTTGGGCAACCAGCTCCCATTCTTACTTGCTTTCCAAAATCACTTGATTAACATAACATAAAAAATACCTTTACTACCCTCATCATCTAGGAAATTCCAAGGGTTTTAGGAGCCCTATGCAGGTAGAATGGACAAAGATAAAACATATATTTGTTATTATAAATTGCAATAACACAGATGCATTTTTAACCTTTTAATAAGTAAAAATGTACACAAAAAATGTGTACACAAGTATGCAATTCAATGAACAGGATAAATATTTCATGAAGTTGTGTGTTTTCAAAAGCCAACTGAAAATTATTTTTTCCCAGCTTTTAATGCAACAAGGAGTTTAAAAAGAAAAACAAAAATAGCCTGATATATGTAAAAAATTAAACTGACAAGAACATAGTAATTAATTAAACACTTGCTTAGTTTTTGTGTAACTTATTTACTGATTTGCATTCATATAAATGAAAACACTGAATAGCATTGTGTAATTATTAATGCTTTTAGCCCAAAACATAAGAACAAAATAGAATATATTGGAATTACATTTCATAATTAGAATTGGTTACCTATGGACATGGACACAAATGATCATTTATGAATAATTATTTGTGTAAAATGAACTGAAGCTCCTGAAGATTTAAATTGTTATAAAATACCAATCATAATTAATATTAGCTTTTTATTCTTTGATCTTGGAGTGACTTCCTCCTGCATAATAATGAGATTGTATTAATTGTGTCCACTTCATTTGGAGAGACTATAAATGGATTTGAATGTAGATTTTCTTTTTCCTCCAGCATGGTCATCTATCTTTAAAAAGTTACCTTAAATGTTTAACATGCAATAGCTGTTATTACTGTCAGACTGAACATAAAATGTACAGAGAATTATTTTAATAGTTTGATAATCCACAATATAGTTATTACATGCCATCTTTTACTGTTTATGTTTGCCTAACTTCCATTAAATATTTCTCTTCCACATCTCATTTTATTATACTATCATTTGGGGATAATATTTTTACTCTTCTTGGAGTTTTACCCTTTTTAATAGATAAAAAAGTCACATGTATAAACACAGTTAAATATATTAACAATGTATTTTATGTTTTTACAAATAATGTAACAATTTGTTACATTTTGAGAAAAATATACTGTCATCATTGCTTAATTTGATAAATTAAGTGAAGTTGCCTTATATCATTACGATTAAATGATATTGCTTCAGATTCTAAATATGTGACATTAGAAATATAACCAATACAAAGTACAAGCAAATGATTATATAAACATGCATAAATCTTACAAACAAACAATAAAGCAACAAACAATAAAGCTAATTATATTTGTGAATCTTTTTTATATGCTGAACTAAATTCTCCCACCAAATATAACTGTCTAAATCCATGAATTTTTGTGTTCTCAATGATAAAATAATGTCTAAAGTGACACGTTTCTTTAGAAGGTGGAATGAGATAATTTCTAAAGTGCTTTGTCCTTTTTCCTAAGTTACCTAGGACAGGAAATGTTTTCACTAGCTATTGTGACATGACTACATGACCTATAGTTTGTTATAATGGAATACTAGTGGAATAGAAATTGGGCTTAGAATTGGAATAAATTCGCTGAGGTAAAATATGTTGCCTGCAGTTCTCTTTTAAACTCGACTAGCAATCTGAAATTACTTGTTGGATCAATAAAAAATGTTGGATCAATTCTGTTTTTGTTTTTTGTGTCTTATTTTTTTATTGATTTGGGTCAGTCCTGAAGACACTGTCTCATTTTATCTAGTCCCATTCAAGAGTAGAAAATGTCATTTGAACAGAAAAACTAAAGATTTTTCTAGTTAGTATATCCTATGAGCTTGAATGTGGGAAGGTGAGATTCAGATTTGGGTAGGATAAAGCTATAACTGTTTTTTGGGGTGTCTGGGTGGCTCAGAGGTTCAAGCCTCTGCCTTCAGCTCAGGTCATGATCCCAGAGTCCTGGGAGCCCACATCGGGCTCTCTGCTCAGCGGGGAACCTGCTTCCCTTCCTCTCTCTCTCTGCCTGCCTCTCTGCCTACTTGTGATCTCCGTCAAATATGAAATTATTTTGAAATGAAAAATGAAAAAAAATTAAATCTTTTTTTTAAAAAAAGCTATAACTTTTTTTTCCTAATGCAGGATTATTCAGGCAGAGAACAATAAATATATAGCACCAAAGTTAGGATATGCACAGCCCAAATTAGACTTTTGTAAGCTATGTATTTCCTCAAAATGTTATATTGCATATGAAAACTTCACAGATCAACCTTTTAATCTGGCTCATGCTATATGTCATCAGAAAGGCCTTGTTCCTGTGTGTTAGTGATATTTGCATATGTTTTTTAAAAGAGAGGGTCATGTGCATAACATAGCATGTAGGTAAGAATAAAACTCAATTTTGTATCAGAAATAATTTTACAGTAGGTTTTTATTACAGCACATTGTGAATAACTTTCAAGATTATTTAGAAGTTGTAATAAGGCACACATTCTATTCCGTTTCCTGACATGAATTTCAAGTAACAGTTACTGTCAGAAAATCAGTGAAACAAGAAGATACTATCAAAATGGTTTGTTGGATCAATCATAGGATTTGGATGACACAGATTTCCTGGATTGTATAGTTGTTATTTTTCTCTCCTATAAGCCATATGGTCATTGACCAGTTACTCAAAAAGTCATGAAACTCAGGGTCCCTGGGTGACTCAGTCAGTTTAGCATCTGCCTTTGGTTCAGGTCATGATCTCAGTACTGGGATCGACCCCCATGTTGGGCTCCTTGCTCCCTGCTCAGCTGCCTGCTTCTCCCTCTCCTCCCTGCTTCTCACTCTCCACCCTGCTCTCGCTATTTATGTCACTATTTCTGTCACTCTCTCTCTCAAATAAATTAAGTCTTTTAAAAAGGTCATGAAACTCAATCTTCCATTTGGTAAATTGAGGGTAAAAGAATCTCTTTTGAATGTTGTCCTGAGAATGAAAGCATAAATATCAAGATGCAGAGTACAGTGGATGGCACAGGGTGTTTTGGAATGAAACTGCTGCTATTAATACCTGTAGGATGCCAATATATAATACTCCTTTAACTCTTGCTCTTTTGGTGAGTCGGTGGCTTTGTAATTCATCAACTAAGAAAATAATTTATGTTATGGGAATGTCAAGAGGTACCTTGTATAATGTGAAGTACCCAGGGACCTCTAAGCCAGTGTTTGTGATAGCCTATGGTCATTAACATTATCTTTAAGCCTGAAAGATTTATTAATCAAATTACTTCTGTATATGGAGTATGGTTTAAATTTCCAAAGAGATCAAATTCTTTCTGAGACAAGTGAAGTTTCAGAGCATCTCAAAGGTGATTTTTTATTATCCTTGTTCCCTACCACCTTCATCAGCTAAAATAATTCCCTACTGCAGGACTGCATTTGAAAGATTAAAGCAAGCATATTGATACTTCAGATCACCAAGGCAAAACCTGCATTTGAGCACAGCATGGAAGAAAATGTAAATAATCAAAGTAATTATATTCATGTCCATAACTAGCACTAGGAAACTGATTGATAGCTGCCTTTTTATGCAAGTAACCTATATGTTTTCATATAAAAGTGCTATGTAAGGGTAAGATACTGGGAAATTGTTCCTACTTCTATTTCTACTTCTACTATAAATAAATTGATATTATAAAGTGTACATGAATGATCAATATTATAATATGGGGTAGGAAGAGTTATGGAACATGAAAAGAAAACGTGCAGATCTAGGGTGCTCTACTGTAAATATACTTCCATTTTTAATATTTTCCTAACCTGTGTTTCAGTTATCAGCTTGGTTATATGGATTTATTTTCCTTTTGAAGGATGAAACTGCTCCTGTAGTCTGTTAAATGTCATTAATTTTAAGAATAAAAGTTATAATACCTTTTGTTTATGAAATATAATTGAAGTATAAATTATATTTGCACAAAATACATATAAGCAATAACTTTTCACAACCTAGTAGTTGATTTGTAACACTAAATCATTCTGAATTAGAACTAGCTAAGAATAGTTTCATACCTGTATCTATATGACAAGGGAAAATTATTTTCATTTAATGCATATGAATTTACTTGTACTATCCACTTTGGGAAGCTTAATTTAAAATTTTTTTATGAACACTGGTTCCTGTGTTGGTTAACTGCACCTAGTAACCAGCAATTTGTCACATTTTTGAATGGTATGATGACTCTTTATTTTGTATACTCTTCAAATAAGCTCTACTCTTCCCTGAAATATTACCTCAAATAACCATTATTTAGAACATCAGCATTGTGGGCCTTGTTGAAGCAATCTTAAATTTCTTGCCCACCTTTATAAAGAATAGTTATTAATATAGAGTGATATATATTACTCAAAAACATTTGATACCTTTTACTCTTATTAAAGATTCATAGAATATTAGAGCTTGAAAGAAATTTAGTGAACCCCTAATTCAAATGTTCCACTCTTAAGAAGAGAAACATAATTTCCCAAGAGGTTAACTTCTTGTCCAAGGTCAGAGAGGACAATGGCAAAGTTTGAATTTAACTGGGTATTTTGATTACTGGCTAGGATATCTTCTGGCCTAACTTCATAGTTTCTCCTATTTTAAGTGCGAGTGAAACAGCTGAAGAATAACAACAATGCCTAAAACACCATTTTAAGGAAATTAAATGTGTTAATTCAGTCAACTATACTTCAAAAATAATATTTCCTTTAAAAAGAGAGCACTGGATGTTACAAGCAACTAATGAATCATTGAATACTACTGAAGATAAAAAACTAATGATGTACTACATGCTGGCTAATTGAACATATTAATAAAAATTTAAAAAATTAATTGTTTGTCTCATTAAAAAAAGAAGTAAGATTGATTTTTATATAAAATTTTAAAAACTAAGAAGAGGGTTTATTCAAATATCAGTTTTGACAATAATATAGGTCCAAATAAGGAACAGACAAATGTTTCAGCTCTATTTTACTATTTATATCTCTTCATCACTATAAACAGAGCTGGAATCCAAATTGCTATATCTATGACAAAGTGTATACAAGAGAGGCAGTTGAGTAAACATGTGGGAGAGGCCATTGGTTATCATCATCAGGCCCCCTTTTTTTTTTTCATGTTAGGTTAACCAATGGTAAACAGTTGATCGCATCTTAAAGAAGCTCTGCTTGTAGAAACAGAACTCAGTTTGGGGAAGAAAGTAGACTGAAATATGTAGAGAAAATGTCCTTATTTACCTCTAAATGGATTGGGAAGTTTTTATAAAGTGAACCATATAAATTATTTTGACAAGAGCTCAGTGTTGTTGCAGTGGTAGTTTTTATCTGATACAGTGACTGTTCAGATTTTCACTATGCTCTTATAAATGAAGTGTGATGAAAACTGGAAAGATATATTGTGTATAAAGACTCTTTTTAATTAAAAGTGGAGAAAAATAATCTTCTTAAAATATTTTTCCTGAGTATCTGCTGTTGAACAAATATGAAGAAACACAACTTTAAGTTGTAAGTAATACAATAGGAAAATGAATGTCAATGGTATAATTGTCTGATAAAATCTGCATACCTGAAAATTTGAAATTAATTTATACTAAATTATTATCTTCTTACAGCAAACAGATGTTGGGGTTATGATATTAGTGAACTTTGGGTTCTTTTCATTCAACACATCAAGATCTGCTTTTTAATAAATTGAGAAGCTAAGGTCCAACCTTTCTGGCAGCAGGTTGGCTTTCTAATTATCTTAGTAATAGTTCTAAATTATTATTCAATGTAGGTCTGCGTCCTGCTGTTAGTGGGTCATAGTATCCCTTAGGATTCATACTTCTTTTCTGGTTTTAGTAAATGACTTGCCACCTGCAGATAATTCAAGTTCATTGTCTGAATTTTTAAAATAATATTGATATAGTTAGGAAGAAATTGATACATTTGAAAGGGTCTGAAAGGGAACAGGGAGACAAAGCAGATGATTCCTTTTTAAGATTCATTCTTGCTGTTCTCCTGAAAAAATAACAGTAATTTCATTTGACAACACATTATGTTTTTCTTTTTTATTTTACTTTCACTCTGATGTATACAATATTTCCACTGAATAAACTTATGTCTTATAATAATGAAATCACATAAAATTGCCCCAGTAATAAGGCACCAAATTATAGAGGATTGTTCAGTGAAATATGCTTTAATTCCTCCTCTGACAGAGACTAGATTTTGATTTTTGGCATCACCACCCTCCCCAAGCCTCAGTTTATTCTTCTTTAAATGGAAAAAAAAATACTTTATCTTCTTGAGACTTCAAGATCCTCTAAGAAGTTACCTACTTTGGTCTACTAATTTTAATTTTCTGTCACTATCGTAAGGAAACAATGCATGATTTTAAAAAGTATATATTAACCATATTGGAATTAAGATAAAATCGTATAATTTTAAAAATGATATAAATATGCTGATTGAAGAAAAAACTATTAAAAAATTTAAAAATCTAAATTTCTATGAATATGAGAACTGTTACATAATAATATCACTGCTTAACAGAATACTATGAAGTCACCAAAAAATCATATTTTTAAGTATTTAATAAGATGGGAAACATCATATGATAATGACTAATATGTTAAAACATCTAAAATAATCTAAAAATGTAACACTAATACATATTCTATTATACATCTAGTGAATATCATACATTTAATTTTAATTTTAATAGTACCTCTGTTTAATCCTTTGGGTTTTGAACCTAAACAGAATGACTATTAAAATTAATATTAAACATATAATATACATCATATAAAGCCTGTAAACAAAAATGAATTTTATTTATATATATTATATATATAATATATAATATATAAGGTATATATATTATATATACCTTAATAATTAAGTACATAAAGTTTTTTAAATAATAACCTTTTTATTATTATTTTTTAATTTTTTATTAACATATAATGTATTATTACCCCCAGGTCCGACGTTGCCTCTCGACTTCCTTATATCAGGGAGATCATATAATAATAGTCTTTCTCTGATTGACTTATTTCACTAAGCATAATACCCTCTAGTTCCATCCATGTAATTGCAAATGGCAAGATTTCATTTATTTAATGGCTGCATAGTATTCCATTGTGTATATATATATATATATATATATATATATATATATATCACCTCTTCTTTATCCATTCATCTGTTGATGGACATCTAGGTTCTTTCCATAGTTTGACTATTGTGGACATTGCTGCTATAAACATTCAGGTGCACGTGCCCCTTTGGATCTTTAGGGTATCTTTAGGGTAAATACCCATTAGGGCGATTGCTGGGTCATAGGGTAGCTCTATTTTCAACTTTTTGAGGAACCTCCATGCTGTTTTCCAGAGCGGTTGCACCAGCTTGCATTCCCACCAACAGTGTAGGAGGGTTCCCCTTTCTCCACATCCTCGTCAGCATCTGTCATTTCCTGACTTGTTAATTTTAGCCATTCTGACTGGTGTAAGGTGGTATCTCATTGTGGTTTTGATTTGTATTTCCCTGATGCCGAGTGATGTGGAGCACTTTTTCATATGTCTGTTGGCCATCTGGATGTCTTCTTTGTAGAAGTGTCTGTTCATGTCCTCTGTCCAATTCTTGATTGATTCATTCTTTGGGTGTTGAGTTTGGTAAGTTCTTTATAGATTTGGGATACTAGCCCTTTATCTGATATGTTGTTTGCAAATATCTTCTCCCATTCTGTCAGTTGTCTTTTGTTTTTGTTAATTGTTTCCTTTGTTGCACAAAAGCCCTTTATCTGATGAAGTCCCAATAGTTCATTTTTGCCCTTGCTTCTGTTGCCTTTGGTGATGTTCCTAGGAAGAAGTTGCTGTGGCTGAGGTTGAAGAGGTTGCTGCCTGTGTTCTCCTCAAGGATTTTGATAGATTCCTTTCTCACACTGAGGTCCTTCATCCATTTTGAGTCTATTTTCATATGTGGTGTAAGGAAATGGTCCAGTTTCATTTTTCTGCATGTGGCTGTCCAATTTTCCCAACACCATTTGTTGAAGAGGCTGTCTATTTTCCATTGGACATTCTTTCCCGCTTGGCTGAAGATAAATTGACCATAAAGTTGAGGGTCCATTTCTGGCCTCTCTCTTCTGTTCTCCTCTTCTCTTCTCTTCTCTTCTCTTCTCTTCTCTTCTCTTCTCTTCTCTTCTCTTCTCTTCTCTTCTCTTCTCTTCTCCTCTCTTCTCTTCTCTTCATTGATCTATGTGTCTGTTTTTGTGCCAGTACCATACTGTCCTGATGATGACAGCTTTGTAATAGAGCTTGAGGTCTGGAATTGTGATGCCACCAACTTTGGCTTTCTTTTTCAACATTCCTCCGGCTATTTGAGGTCTTTTCTGATTCCATATAAATTTTAGGATTATTTGTTCCATTTCTTTGAAAAAAAATTGATGGTATTTTGATAGGGATTGAATTAAATGTGTAGATTGCTTTAGGTAGCATAGACATTTTCACAATATTTCTTCTTCCAATCCATGAGCATGGAACATTTTTCCATTTCTTTGTGTCTTCCTCAATTTCTTTCATGAGTACTTTATGTTTTCTGAGTACAGATTCTTTGCCTCTTTGGTTAGGTTTATTCTTAGGTATCTTATGGTTTTGGGTGCAACTGTAAATGGGATTGACTCCTTAATTTCTCTTTTTTCTGTCTTGTTGTCAATGTATAGAAATGCAACTGACTTCTGTGTAATGATTTTATATCCTGACACTGTACTGAATTCCTGTATAAGTTCTAGCAGATTTGGAGTGAAGTCTTTTGGGTTATCCACATAAAGTATCATACCATCTGCAAAGAGTGAGAGTTTGACTTCTTCGTGGCTGATTTGGATGCCTTTAATTTCTTTTTGTTGTCTGATTGCTGAGGCTAGGACTTCTAGTACTATGTTGAATAGCAGTGGTGATAATGGACATCCCTGCTGTGTTCTTGACCTTCACAGAAAAGCTCTCAGTTTTTTTTCCATTGAGAATGATATTTGCTGTGGGTTTTTCATAGATGGCTTTGATGATATTGAGGTATGTACTGTCTATCCCTACACTTTGAAGAGTTTTGATCCAGAAAGGATGTTCTACTTTGTCAATGCTTTCAGCATCTATTGAGAGTATCATGTGTTTCTTGTTCTTTCTTTTATTGATGTATTGTATCATGTTGATTGATTTGCAGATGTTGAACCAATCTTGCAGCCCTGGGATAAATCCCACTTGGTCATGGTGAATAATACTTTTTAATGTACTGTTGGATCCTATTGGCTAGTATTTTGGTGAGAATTTTTGCATCTGTGTTCATCAAGGATATTGGTCTGTAATTCTCTTTTTTGATGGGATCCTTGTCTGGTTTTGGGATCAAGGTAATGCTGGCCTCATAAAATGAGTTTGGAAGTTTTCCTTCCATTTCTATTTTTGGAACAGTTTCAGGAGAATATGAATTAATTCTTCTTTAAATGTTTGGTAGAATTCCCCTGGGAAGCCGTCTGGTCCTGAGCTCTTTTTTGCAGATTTTTGATGACTGCTTCAATCCCCTGATGGGTTATGGGTCTGTTCAGGTTTTCTATTTCTTCCTGGTTCAGTTGTGGTAGTTTTTATGTCTCTGGGAATGCATCCATTTCTTCCAGATTGTCAAATTTGCTGGCATATAGCTGCTCATAATATGTTCTTATAATTGTTTGTATTTCTTGGTGTTGGTTGTGATCTCTCCTCTTTCATTCATGATTTTATTTAGTTGGGTCCTTTCTCTTTTCTTTTTGATGAGTCTGGCCAGGGGTTTATCAATCTTATTAATTCTTTCAAAGAACCAGCTCCTAGTTTTGTTGATTTGTTCTATTGTTTTTTTTTTGTTGTTGTTGTTTCTATTTCATTGATTTCTGCTCTGATCTTTATTATTTCTCTTCTCCTGCTGGGTTTAGGCTTTATTTGTTGTTCTTTCTCCAACTCTAGGTGTAGAGTTAGGTTGTGTATTTGAGACCTTTCTTGTTTCTTGAGAAAGGTTTATATCACTATATATTTTCCTCTCAGGACTGCCTTTGCTGTGTCCTACAAATTTTGAACAGTTGTGTTTTCATTATCATTTGTTTCCATGAATTTTTTCCATTCTTCTTGAATTTCCTGGTTGACCCATTCATTCTTCAGAAGGATGTTCTTTAGCCTCCATGTATTTGGGTTCTTTCCAAATTTCCTTTTGTAGTTGAGTTCTAGCTTCAGAGCATTGTGGTCTGAAAATATGCAGGGAATGATCCCAATCTTTTGGTACTGGTTGAGACCTGATTTATGACCCAGGATGTGATCTATTCTGGAGAATGTTCCATGTGCACTAGAGAAGAATGTGTATTCTGTAGCTTTGGGATGGAATGTACCGAATATATCTGTGATGTCCATCTGGCCCAGTGTGTCACTTAAGTCCTTTATTTCCTTGTTGATCTTTTGCTTTGGATTATCTGTCCATTTCCGTGAGAGTGGTGTTAAAGTCCTCTACTATTATTGTATTATTGTCAATGTGTTTCTTTGATTTTGTTATTAATTGGTTTATATAGTTGGCTGCTCCCATGTCAGGGGCATAGATATTTAAAATTGTTAAATCTTCTTGTTGGACAGACCCTTTGAGTATGATATAGTGTCATTCCTCATCTCTTATTATAGTCTTTGGCTTAAAATCTATTTATCTGATATAAGGATTGATGTCCATTAGCATTGTAAATTGTTTTCCATCCCCTCACTTTCAATCTGGAGGTGTCTTTGGGCCTAAAATGAGTTTCTTGTAGACAGCATATTTATAGGTTTTGGTTTTTTTATTCATTCTGATACCCTGTGTCTTTTGATTGGTGCATTTAGCCCATTTACATTCAGGGTAACTATTGAGAGATATGAATTTAGTGCCATTGTATTGCCTGTAAGATGACTGTTACTGTATATTGTCTCTGGTCCTTTCTGGTCTACTATTATGAGGCTCTCTCTTTGCTTAGAGGACCCCTTTCAATATTTCCTGTAGAGCTGGTTAGGTGTTTTCAAATTCTTTTAGTTTTTGTTTGTCCTGGAAGCTTTTTATCTCTCCTTTTATTTTCATTGATAGCCTAGCTGGATATAGTATTCTTGGCTGCATGTTTTTTTCATTTAGTGCTCTGAATATATCATGCTGGTTCTTTCTGGCCTGCCAGGCTCTGTGGATAAGTCTGTTGCCAACCTAATATTTTTTACCATTGTATGTTACAAACTTCTTGTCCCCACCTGCTTTCAGGATTTTCTCTTTGTCACTAAGACTTATAAATTTTACTATTAGATGATGGGGTGTGGACCTATTCTTACTCTCTGTGCCTCCTGGATTTTGATGTTTGTTTCCTTTGCCATATTAGGGAAATTCTCTACAATAATTCACTCCAATATACCTTCTGCTCCCTTCTCTCTTTCTTCTTCTTCTGGAATCCCAATTACTCTAATGTTGTTTCATCTTATGGTATCGCTTATCTCTCGAATTCTCCCCTCATGGTCTAATAGTTGTTTGTCTCTCTTTTGCTCAGCTTCTTTACTGTCCATCATTTGGTCTTCTATATCACTAGTTCTCTCTTCTGCCTCATTTATCCCAGCACTAAGAGCCTCCATTTTTTTATTGCACCTCATTAATAGCTTTTTTAAATTTCAACTTGATTAGATTTTAGTTCTTTTATTTCATAGAAAGGGCTTTTATTTCTTCAGACAGGGTTTCTCTGTCTTCCATGCCTTTTTCAAGCCCAGCTAGCACCTTGAGAATCATCATTCTGAACTCTAGTTCTGACATATTACCAATGTCCATATTGATTAAGTACCTAGCCTTCAGTACTTCCTCCTGTTCTTTTTTTTTTTTTTTTTTTTTTTTTTTTTTTTTTTTTTTTTTTTTTTTTTTTTTTTTTTTTTTTTTTTTTTTTTTTTTTTTTTTTTTGCTGTGAGTTTTTCTGCCTTGTCATTTTATCTAGATAAGAATATATGAAGGAGAGAATAAAATACTAAAAGAGTGACAAAGACCCCAGAAAAATGTGTGTTATCCAAATGAGAAGAGACCCCAAATCGTGGGGGGAAGAAAGGGGGTAAAAAGAAATTCAAAAAAAAAAGGAAAAAGAAAATATAGATATTAGACTGATGAATAGAACAGAGCCACACACTTAATTACTTAATTTTGGGAGTACTTTGGCCTCTTAGAAGAAACTACTTCCCAAAATTTTAAAGAATGAAAAAAAAAAAAAAAAAAAAAAAAAAAAAAAAAAAAAAAAAAAAAAAAAAAAAAAAAAAAAAAAAAAAAAAAAAAAAAAAAAATATATATATATATATATATATATATATATATATACACATGCACACACACACACACACACACACAAATAAGGGTAAACACAATGAAGGGATGGAATATAACTGTAAAGATGAAAATTCTTTAAAAATTCTAAAAAAGGAGTTGATAAGTTAGTTGGGAAAGGAAAGAAAAAGAAAGTGGAGAGAGCATGCCAAGCTCACCCAGCCTGTGACTGAGCATATCTTTCTCTCCCACACAGTCCTTCCTGGAGTCTCCAAACCCAGCAGATCACTACCACTGTTCCAGGGAGGTCTCCCCAGATCTGCCACTTGTGGGGTCCCTGCTCAAAGAGTAATGGTCTGACTGTGCCACGGATCACAGTTTAAGGTAATCCCAAGCTGAGAGCTCACTCCTCGGCTCCATCTCTGTAGCCAGCTTCCCTGCTCTAATACCTGCGAGCTCTGCGATACTCAGTCACCCCCAATCCTTCAGTGACCCTGTGGGTCCTGAGACCACTCTGTTCCCGTGAGAGCTCCACCACTGCTTAGCCTCTGGATCAATGTCCCTCAGTGGAGCAGACTTTTAAAAGTTCAGATTTTGTGCTCCGTTGCTCTGCCGCTTGCTGGGAGGTGGCCCCTCCCCCCGTGATCTATCTTCCCATCGCTTTGGATTCACTTTTCCACAGATCCTACCTTTCAGAAAGCGGTCGATTTTCTGTTTCTAGAATTGCTGCTCTTCTTCTCTGTGATCCCCTGTTGGATTTGTAGGTGTTCACAATGGTCTGATAAACTATCTAGCTGATCTCCTGCTACCTGATGTCATCTCGGCCTGCTACTCCTCTGCCATCTTGACTCCTCCCCTAAATAGAAAGTTTTAAAACAGCACCAAAAGCACAGGAATAATTCTAATTAATGCTTCTTAAGACTTCTACTCTGAAAACAATATAAATTATTGAGAGAATTTAAAGAATATAAAAATAAATGAGATATATCATGTTCTTATATTGGAAGACTCAATAGCATTAAAGCATAAGTTTTGCACAAATTGATCCATAGATTAAACATAGGCAGAATCAAAATTTCAGCAATTTTCTGGGGGAAATTAGCAAGCTAATTACAAAACGGAAATGGAAATGCAAGTAGCCAAGCAAATATTAAAAAAAAAATCAACTAAGACTTTGATTTTAGATTATTACTATTTATTAAAAGTTTGATAAATAAGGCTGTATGGTAGTAGAACATAGAACAGTGGCAAATGGAATACAATAGCACATCCAGAAAGAGATGCACACGTCCATGATTAGGTAAGTTATGGCAAAGGCAACACTGCAATGCATTGGAAAACAATTTTCAATAAATGATACTAGATCTGTTAGATAACCATGTAGAATAAAAATGAATGTTAAACTAAATCTCCATTTGAGATTTGCTCAATCTTGAGCAAATCCAGCTTGAACGTTGGTCTAAATATGATAGGTAAAACAAAACCTCATGGGAGAAGAGAGAAAAAAATGAAATGGAACTAAACCAGAGAGGGAGACAAACCATAAGAGACTCTTAATCTCGGGAAAAAAACTGAGGGTTGCTGGGATGGTGGGGGTAGGGATAGGTGATTGGCTTATAGACATTGGAGAGGGTATGTGCTTCGGTGAGTGCTGTGAATTATGTAAGACTGATGAATCACAGACCTGTACCCCTGAAACAAATAATATATTACATGTTAACTTTTTGAAAATTAAAACTTAATTAATAAGTTAATTAATTAAATTTTAAAAATTAAAAAATAAACTTTTGAAAAAAATGATACAATTTTAATTACCTTGAGAAACAGTAAAATTTTTTAAACAGAACATAAAAAGCATTACTTAAAGGAAAAAAATGTAATAAGTAGAACTACTTTAAAATAAAAAATTGTGTGGGTTTTTTTTTTTAAGCTTTTATTTATTTATTCGAGGGAGAGAGAGAGAGCATAAGTAGGGGGAGTGACAGAGTGAGAGGGAGGAGCATTGATGCTATGTGGGAATCAATCCCAGGACGCTGGGATCATGACCTGAGCCGAAGGCAGACTCTTAACCAACTGAGCCACCTGGGTGTCCCAGAAGTGTGTTTTTATGAAAAAGTATAATTAAGAAAGTAAAAGAGCACACTACAAATCATACGCATATCTGACAAGGAACATCTATACACAGAATTCCTAAAATTCATTTAGCAATGAAACATTTGATACAGCGGGAAAGAAAAAGAGCAGGGCAAAACACTTCAACAAGAGCTTCCAAAATAAGGAATCAAAATAGCTTCTATCTTTTTTTAATGTTTTATTTATTTTTGAGATAGAGAGATCACAAGACCATGGAGGAGGAACAGAAGTAGAGGGACAAGCAGACTTCATGCAGAGCAGGAGCTGGATGAGGGGCTTGATCTTACAATCCTGAGATCATGAGCTGAACAAAGATCAAGAATCTGTGGCTTAACACTCTGAGCCATTCAGGCACCCCAAAATGGCTTATATCTTAATAGCTGAAAATCTCATTATCAGACAAATTCAAATTAAAAACAAAATGAGGCACCACTAAAAACCAGCCAAATGATTAAAAATAAAAATATGGGTAAGTGTGGGGCGCCTGGGTGGCTCAGTGGGTTAAAGCCTCTGCCTTCGGCTCAGGTACTTATCCCAGGGTCCTGGGATCGAGCCCCACATTGGGCTCTCTGCTCAGCAGGGAGCCTGCTTCCCCCACTCTCTCTCTGCCTGTCTCTCTGCCTACTTGTGGTCTTTCTCTCTCTGTGTCAAATAAATAAATAAAATCTTTAAAAAAATATATGGGTAAGTGTTAGTGTGAGTATGGAGCAGCTGGGATCTCATATATTGCTGGTCTCAGTATATATTAATACAATCATGATGGAAACCTTTGTGGTGGATCTACTGAATCTGAATATTTACATACACTAGACTGGGCAAGAGCCAGTCTAAAGTCAAAAGAAATGTACCCATGTACTCAACAAAATGCATAATGGGCAAAACTTGAAACAATCTAAATGTGCATCAAATGAAAAATGGATAAATAAATCATGGTATGTTTATAAAACGGAATACTATCTTCTATTTAGAGTGAACTATACAGCTGCACTCAGGAACATACATGAATTTGGAGTGGGAGACTAAGATGTAAAAGGGTGCAAATGTCATGATCCAACTTATAAAAAATTTAAAACCAGACAAAACTAAACCGTGGTTTCAAAGTCGGACAGTTGTATTTGGGGAAAGAGAGAGTGATTGGGAAGGACATGATGATGGCTTTTATTATGTTGTCAGTGTTACTCGTCTCATTCTGAGTGATGGTTAGTTGGATGTTTTCATGTTGTGAAAAGCCATCGAGCTCTATACTTCCAATGTGTGCATTTTATCTATTTATGTACATTACACATCAATAAAAAGTTTATCTTTAAAAAATGATAATGAAACATGGCCTATCTTACAATTTTATCAGGTGAGTCAAATGGAGCCATGCATGAGAAAGCACTCTGTAAAGCAGTCTGTAAAGCTCTGGAAACATTATTATTGATGCACAGTAACTATGATTGCTCAGCTATGAGTGTATAGGGTCATAATATAAATTCTGACCCAATAAAATATCACCTTGCATACCCCTGACCTCTTTTCAAATTTCTTTCTTGGCTGTGTTTAGAGAACAGCTTGATTCCCACTGAAATTCTGTTCCCAGTTTTGTGAATGCCAAGAAAACCATTTTAATACATTGTCCCCAGATTCACTTTCAGAAGAAAGTAAGTCTGCTTTCCCAACATAAAATTTCAGGAGGAAAAATAGGTTAGGTGCATTGATTTTTAGGATCACTACCTATTCTTGGTCTTCTACTCTCTTAGGACAAATAAAATTCTGAGATAATAAATTACAATAAAAATCGTCTGAAATTTTTATAATTGAAGTATTGTTGACATACAACATTATGTTTCAGGTGTTTAAAATAATAATTTGATATTTGTATATTTTGCAAAATTATCACCACAATAAGTCTAGCTGGCATCCATCATCATACCAAGTTATATATATATATATTTTTTTCTTATGTTGAACTTTTAAGATTTATTCTCTTAGCAACTTTAAAATACACAAGATTATCATTAATCATAATAATAATAATTACTATTCTGAACAATATACCACCTTGACTTATTTTTTATAACTGAAATTTTGTGCCTTTTCACTCCCTTCACCTACTTTGCCACTCCCCCAGACCCTACCTCTGGCAACCACAAATTTGGTCTATCTATGAGCTTGTTTTTTGTTTATTTGTGTTTTTAAATTTCACATATAAGTGAGATCATACATTATATATCTTTCTCTATCTTATTTCACTGAGCATAATATCCTTAAGTTCCATCTATTTTGTTACAGATACCAAGACTTCATTCTTTTTTATAGCTGAATAATTCTTCAGCCATATATATATGGCTGAAGAATATATGTATATATATGTATATATGCATGTATATATATGTATATGTATGTATATATATAATATAAGATATATATATATATAAGATTTCTATGCTTATCTATCTTAAACTTGTGTCAAAGAAAAAAAATGAAGCATTGCAAGTGGGCAGCTGTGGAGTGGTTTATATCATTTTTATCACATCCCTTTCTCTTGAAGCCAGTCACATCAATTCACCCAACTAAAGAGAGGGTGGGAGATGCAGTCTTGCCCTGTGCCCAGGAAGAAAAGAGAAATGGAATTGGAGAAGACCTAGATGGTTTCTGCCTTAGTCACCCTTTTGTTTCACTAATCCTCCCTTATACGTAATTATAGTTCTTTAGCAGCTCAGCTGTGAAAAAGTTTATGTAGTCAAAGGTAGGCACTATGTATTTAATTAAGCAAGAGCATGTTCTAATTACATTGGTAGGATGAGTGAAATGGAAGGAAATGTGTCCATTAGAGTGTGTGGGAGTTAAGGCAATAAGAGAGCTAATTTTTTATATTTTACACTCGGGGCCCTGTAACAAATATATAAAAGTAAAAAATTCAAGAAATATTTTTATAAATGTGTCACTTAGAATGAAAGTAAAAGCCAAGAGGAACAGATATAAGGAGTTGAAAGTAATTATCTCAATGTAGTGGGCATCATGGGCAGAGAAGGATGAGTCAGTGTCTTGCTGTTATACGTTATAAAGCTATTAATCTAAGACTATACTTTCAGGGATCATTTCTATAGTTTGTCATAAAGCTATTAATCTAACCTGACTTTTTAGCCTTTCTGACCATGTTTATGTGCTGTTTTGATTAAATCAGAAATAAATACAATATATAGAACCAATAAAATTGGAAAACCATGAAAGGTCATCAGATTAACATATGTCAGTCAGCACAAAACTTGGAGACATACAGGTGATAAAGATTTAAACTCTTGCGACTAGACCAGAGAGGAAGGAAAGGAAGTAGAATGTGAGATATGTTCAGATACACAAAGGTGACTAAGAGCTTATGGGTTTTGAGTCTTTAGGGGATGCTCTAATCATGCAAGATGGAGAACTCTGTGAGGATGGCAATGCCTTGATTTCTTCATGTGGTATGATTACATGGAATACATAAATAGAATTTCAGAGTCCAAGTTGTGTCAAGTGTTCTGCCAATTGAAATTCCATACTGGAGTATTATGGTGATTATTCTTCGTTGACTTTTGTGGATTGTTTCAGGTTCTAGCATTTGTAGCTGCCTTGACTCTGTTTGTTAACCTTGGCTGATTTTAAAACACTGAACTTGCCAATGGGGAAAATAGAGAAGGTAAACATTTTCTAGGTTTACTTTTTTTTATAATTAGGGGGAAAACATTCATTACACAAACACTTGGAAGAATTTCAAATATGTTTAATATAGTTATAGGAAAATATTGAAAATGATTTTTTAAAAAACAAACTTGGTACTTGAAGAAGCCAAACATCTTGCCAAGGTCATAGTTCTCAGACCAGTTGATTCTTAGAGGTTTTTTTTTTTTCCTTTTAATGAAGTAAAATATAGCCATTACAAAGGGTCAGATAATTAAAAGACTCATGAGATGCCATGGAACATACTAACATAAAGGTTTAATAAGGAGGTAGAATACAATATAAGAGAAAGAATGCATCATGTGAATCCAAGGCACTCAAGTGTATCTTCCAGAGTCCTTGTTCAGCCACACTGGATAAGCTTCATCTCCAGACCACGATCACCAAGACAAGTCCAAGTGGTTTCAGTCTCAGGGAAGCCCAAGCAAGTGTTTACTGAGAGGTCATTGATACTACACTGACTACTGAGCCAAAAAAGGCTATATGACCACATAAATTAGGTCTAGACCATCATGCTACGTACTTACAATAAACAATTTAGACAGTCTGGTACAGAACACCTCTAGAAGAGTTTTGGTCCTAGCACATCACAAATCATCAACTCAAAAATTTCTATCATGTCCAACAAGCAATATTATTGTTCCATACATATCTAGGGATAAGCACAGAACTACCATAAATGATCTGTAAGTTGAATCTATATCTATGCAGTCAAAATTAGTCTTAAGATACTTTTAATGGAAGAAGACCTTACTAAAGATATAATCACAAAACTTTGTTTTAGATTTGTGGTATTTCCAAAAACAAATCTGAAACTTCAATTTAATAATGTCTTTTGTGTATTGCTACTGTTGTTGCTATTGATGTTTTGTTTTGCTTTTAAAATTTCCTCTATGAATTTAGAACACTGCAGTACTAAACTAAAGGAAGAAAAACACTTGCAAAATACAGTCACAGATGGACATTAGCAGGGAAAGGAGGTCATGTAAACACATTAAAAAGATTTCTTTTATCTTGAAGTATAAAATATTCTACATCAGTTTTAAAGATACCTTGCCATATTTTATAGATATAAAAATGTGTCTCAAAGAACTATCCATGAAATAGTTTCTGAGAACAAAGGACAATAGTTAATATTCCTAGAAAAACACAATGGCAGCTCTAAGATAACCCAATAGAAAATACAAGTTTTGTTTCTTTCAAATTTTGTTTTAATTATACAATATTTTTCTGTTCAGTTATTTGGTGGTTATGTTCTAATGACATAATCATCTGAAACTCTGATTTTGTTTGGGCATTCTAAAAAGATGCACAGCGTGTTACCTAATTCAAAGCTAATAATAATAGTCCTTTGTTCTGTAATCTAATGATTTAGAGGAGTACTCCAGTCCCTTGAATGGCAAAGCAAGTGTCATCATTTCCTTTTAATGAAAAACACATAAATATTAGTTCTTTTATCTGATCAATAGAGAGACAACAACTAAAATCGTTAAAGTAACTGTAGTAGTTTTCCATTACTGTTGTAATAAGCTGCAACGAACTTGACTTAAAACAAAGTTATTATCTTATAATTCTGTAAGTCAGTAGTCTGACATGAGTTTCACTGGCCTAAAATGAAGATGTCTGAAAGGCTGCATTCCTTTCAGGGGTCTCAGGAGAGAATCTGTGTCCTTGTTTTCTTCCGGCTTGAAGTGGCTGCCTGTATTCCTTTGCTCATGGTCTCTTCCTCTGTCTTCAAAGCTAACTGTGGGCATAGTCCTTCTTACATCATATCACCCTGACTTCCACTTCTGTCTTCCTGTTCCACTTGTAAGGATCCTTATGATTATACTGGACCTACCTCCCACATCTGAAATAATCACCTTTTTTTAAGGTCAGTTGATTTACAAGCTTAACTCCATCTGCAACTTTAATTCCTCCTTTGCCACATAAGGTAATATATTCACAAGTTCCAGGAATTTGGATGTGGATATTTATGTGGGGCTATTATTCTGCCTTCTATGACAACTAATATCTAAAAGTATACAGGCATTTAATTTTTTTAATTTCTTTTTCTTTTCTTTTTGTTTTTTTTTTTTTTTTTTAATTTTTAGAGAGAGAGAGGGAGCACATGAGCATGGGGAGGGGCTGAATTCTCAAGAGGGAGAGAATCTCAAGCAGGCTCCTTGCTCAGCATGGAGCCCAATGGGGCTTGATCTCACAACTCTGAGATCATGACCTGAGCTGAAATCAGGAGTCAGATGCTTAACCCAGTGGGCCAACCAGGCACCCCACTTTTATTCTTTCTATTACCATATAGTAATATATACTGTTCTGCTTCAAAACAATGTAACATGAAGATACATTTGCAAGGAAAGGATTGCATTTAATGATTTATCACATATTTATTGTGTGTTTACTATTAAGTAGACTCTGTTTCTAGGTGCTGAGGATATAGCAGTGAAAAAGAAATGATAAACTTCTACAACAGAGTTTATATCCTAATGGAAGAGATAAACATAGGATAAGTAAAATATTTCTTAAAGAAATTCTGGAAAGCGTATATGAAGCATTTCACATGTATGTGGCTAATGAGGGAGGGGGAATAGAAGGGGAGAGTCCATGGGTCTTTTACATTTACATTTACAGGGTTACCTAGCCTATTGACAGTAGTATAGATCTCACTTTGGTTAAAATGACATTCAGATACAATCACCCTGAATTGGGCACCTCATCAGTGCACCAAGTGCAGGTGGAAAGCTGTAATTCTAAGTGACTTGATTTGTGATGCAGTAGAAACCAGTCAGCCTGGCCAGCCTTTATACAGTACCTAATCAATAAGCCCAGATATCACCAGCAATCAGTGACACTCAAAAGATGTGGCTATGCAAAAATGAGACAGAGAGACCTTTGTGGCTTTAAAAGGCCTATCCCATTTCTACTCCCCAGGCTTCATCCCCTATACTGGATTGCTTTTCTTACTAGGAAGTACAAAACTTCTGCTCAGCATCCAGTCTTTAACAACAGAGAGGCCAGTGAGGTGACATTTTACTTTAAAACATAATCATGACAGAAAAAGAGGATTCGAAATGACCTTGAGGTTGTTGCTTTAAGCAGCTAAAGGAAAATACATTCTATTTATTGGTTTAGGAAAGATTTTGTGGAGTAGATTTAGGGAAAATTTCAGGAGTTTGTGTTGGCTTTGAGTTGCCGGAGAAATAAGGGAGACATGATAAAATATATGACTTAAGGCATCCAAACAAAATTTCTTTCAGGGAAGTGCTATCTTTCTGTTAAAAGTGTCAGTTTTTTTGCCACTGGTAATATCCATGAGGAAAAATTTTATCTTAAGCATACATCTGGTTCTCTATGAATCTTTTCTGTTTCTTTAGCATGTAGAGTGACTTGTTTTATTATTTTCGAAATAAAAATAATTAGGTTTGCATGGCTCCACTGTGCTTCCTTGGGTGAATGTGGGAGTAGCATTTATAAATCTTTGCTTTTTTAAGAAAAGCCAGATTCTGGATTATTTTATGTGAAATCTTCCAGTTTTTAAATAGGATAGTTAATTAAAATTTTAAAAAATGTTCAAGCTAAAAATAGAACAACCATATTCTGAATTAAGCCCATTCTCTGTCCATTTTGTGACTTTCATCCTACACCCAAACTGAGACATCACAGTAGAAGTCATTGCTTACACAGCAGATGGTGTACTAAGCCAAACGTATTTAGCTACCAATATGTCAGCAGTATTTTTCTCATTAAGTAAAAGAAAATACTTGTAGCATTTTACAAAAATATTACTTATTTTAACTCAATAATGGGCTAATTAAATACTGTGCAGTTGGTATTTCTGTTAATGAAAAATAAATTGTAGAAAAACCATATTGAATCTCTAGGGACAGGCAACAGTGTATCTGTTTATACAGCATATACAATGAAATGTAATAGCTAGAGGTAGATGTTTACTTTCTCTGAAATTTGTTTTTCATATTTATGTTCATGTTATATTTCATTACATCAAAACTAGGCAAAAATTGCAGTGACAGTATGTTTTATAAAAATGCCTGCTTCATTCTCTTATAAATTATTTCTTCTCAGTGTATTATTGTTTAATAAAATTGAATTAATAAAAAAGAAACATCACTAGAATCTCTGTATTCTAACAGCAGTTTGTCAACTCTTATTATTAATATAAAAATTAGCATGCAAATTATACCATATAAACTTGAAGAAAGAATAAGTGGCAAATAATTTTTAATTGTTGATATGCTAATAAATATCCCATTCTCATCCAATATTATGAACAGCTTTTACACACTAAGACCGATTTCTTCCATTTAATTAAACTACACAACCATGGTGGTGTTGGTGGATCTGTAAATGTGCATATTTTCATTTGCTATTTGCTTAATTAAAAGTGCTTGAGATAACTTAGGAAAGACAGGTACAAACTAAAAATAGAAAAACAAAACCGAATAAAAGATTGAGAATTATGTACAACATAGTGAATGATGTAAAAAGAAGAAAGAGTTGCTTTTCTTGCTATTTAATAATAGGAAAAATCCATGCTGATGTAGAGAAATCATTTTTTCCAGTGGTTGAATTATGGCTCCTGGTTTCTGATTACCATTATTAATAGCATAGTTCCACCATTGGAGGAGTTCGTAGTCCTCATTAATTAGGAGTTCCGACATAGGTCAAGAATATGCAAATGAAAAACACTAAAATTAAGTCTCAGTTCTAGAATATGGAGCTTTTATTAGGGGCAGTTTAAATGGGCAGAGATTGAAGCAAATTCTTCCTTCTAAGTCCTTTCTTATGTCTTCTTGATAAAAGCTGGTGAAAGATAAGGATTAGAATGCAGATTTTACAAAAGGTAAAGGGTATAATTTCTCAACACGGAATTTATTTCATGGCTTCTTAGGTCTGGCTCCATCCTGAACCAATTATAGAAGAACCTTTGGAGTGGAGTTTTGGCATCAAACTTTTTAAACATCACACGAGTGATTCTGCTATGATGTCAGAAAAGATAACCACTGATCTAGGCTAGAGGTGGTATGTATGCTCTAGCACAATTCATCAGGTTGATTATGGCATCACTATCTAGAAGTCTACAATCAAAATCTATATATATGGTGGCTGTCTTGAGCCTTGTGGGCAAAGCAAAAAGGACAGAGCTTTCAGGGAATCAAGATTTTGACCTAATTAACCAATACAATATGCAATGGCCTTAAAGAAAATTATATGAATGCATATATATATATATATATATATATATATATACATACATACACATACATCCATGTCTATCTATCTATCTATCTATCTAGTTTACACATATATAAACAAGAAATGGATGATGGGATGAAGGATACAAGAGTTTTATTAGGAAAGGAAATTCCTAAGAAAAATAAAAGTGAGAGATTGTAGGATTAGATAAGGAAAGTCTTCAGACCATGTTGTAGATCTGATACCTGCAAAAAGAATGGGGGTGGGGAGGATTGGGCTGGGGGAATCTTCATGCAGCCCTGACTAAATCTTGACCAGTCTAGTTGGGAGCAGTAAGGATTGCCAGTTGGAGAGAGGTCCTGCATTGCGTTCAATGACCCATTTACCACTATCATGCTCTGTTATTGGCTGTGGGTTGACCAGAAACACAGTACTACCATAAGGAAATCTGAAGTGGATCCTGAAGCTTCTATGAGCAGGAATGGTAGGTAACTACACTCCTTACTGCTGGATGGCAAGTACTTTTTTGAAAGATCAAAGTGTCATGACTTAATATTTTTAACTTCTTCCAATTAGTACCCTCAACTCGTAAATCATTGGTGAGATGTTATCTCCTGGCAAAAACATTTAGTCTCCAAATACAGAGGAAGAGGTAGAAACTTGCAATTTCCATATATTTCCTAAATATTAGCCCACATCCCTGCCCCCTGGTTAATTATAAGACTTTTTTTTTTGTAAGGAAGGATTTCTATTTTAATACAAATTTTATGAATGTCTCAGTCTTATATTAACCTAGTAAAAGAGAGCCTGGAATATAATTCCAGGTAGAACTGATAGGAAAACCTACCGTTTTGGTGATCATAAAAACTTTCTATACTCTGTAAGTCCTCAGATATCCAGCCAGTCTAGAGAATGTTGTTAAAAATGTCAATATTTAGAATGAAACATTATCCTTTCAACTATTTTTTAATGTTCCTAGATTATATTACATATTCCCTGACTATATAGCTTTAGTGCAATTGATTTATCCTTTCTTTAGGAACATAGATTTTGATGAGACTCAATTATTGTACCATGTTATGGTTCTAGATGAATCCAAATACTGTGCTTAGTTTATTGAATCAATTTATGTCATGGTATATACACACAAACACATTTCAAAACACTTTTTATTCTATTCTTTTATTGGAATGTTGTATAATACACTGACCTCTTCAAATGGGTAGCAAGTCTTCAAAAGTAGTTGTTGAAAGCAAGATTAAGCACCATTCTCACAAGTTACATCGCTGTCTTAAAAAATCATATCTTTTAAAAAATACCAGTGCCTTTTCACTTTTCAATGACATTCAAAAGGTTATTTAACACAACTACCCACTTTATTCCCAAAGTATATTCAATCATCTATTTTAATCACACATCAAGTTCTTAAGAAAGCACTACCTTATGTGAAATTCCAAGATAGATTTGCTTTTCCAATACAAAAAGTTCTTGACTTACTGCTATCCTGTCCTACTCTTAACAAATACAAGTTACTATAAGCACCATGGAACACAGTGCAGTATTGTCTAGTACTCTGTCACTCTAGGAATAAAGTAGCTAATCTGAAAAGCATTATTATATCCAGCATGCAAGCAAATAATCTTTAGGCAGAATTATTTTTCAGGCAGAACAAGACAAAACATCATTCCAGAAACTTTTTTCCCTGAATTAAGCAGACCAAACACATTTTGGAACTTATGTTCTAATCAAAGCTAGTTGCTGATATAATGTTAAATTTACCAAATATATTGTTAGAATAAAAACTATATGTATTTTAAAATACAAATAATGAAAAATATGCCTAAAAAATGAATTCTATTTTTATGCTTTTACACCCACATTTTCTGGCAAGATGTTTGGCTAGATCTTTATATAATTTTTTCCATTTGTTTTATTTATTTTTTTAATTTTTAAATTTTTTTATTATGATTAGTGAACATATGGTACATCATTAGTTTTTTTTCCTTTTCATAAGATTGTATTTATTTGTCAGAGAGAGAAAGAGAGAGAAAGTACAAGCAGGGGGAGTGGCAGGGAAAGAGAGAAGTAGGCTTTTACTGACCACAGAGCCCAACATGAGGCTTGATCCCAGGACCCTGGGATCATGACCTGAGCTGAAGGCAGATACTTAACCAAATGAGCCATCCAGGCACCCCAATACATCACTAGTTTTTGATGTAGTGTTCAAGAATTTATTAGTTGTGTATAACAATTATCATCACTAGAACAATACTAAAAGAAAAAAGGGGAAAACTTCAAGTTTTCAATTTATTATTTTGTTTAATATTTCAGTATTCTTTCATTCAACAAATATTTATTGAGTCACTCATTAATGACAGGCATTATTCTTTGATATTAAAATACTACATTCAACAAAACAAAGCTCCAGCTGTCATGAAATTTACACTTCAGTAAGTTTCTGAGGACCCAGTAAATAGACAATAAACAAATAAATAGAAAGAATGAATAAGTCCAAGCTATAATAAGTACTGTAAAGTAAAATAAGGCAAAGTTAAAAGGACAAAGCTAAAAGTGGAGATGGAATGTTATTTTGGGCAGATAAATGGTAACACTGTCTTTGCAATTGCCCCACCTGTTTACAAATAGTACAAAAAATTAGTAAGAGAAAGAAGGTTATAAAATATGATTTGCTCCACGGGACGCCTGGGTGGCTCAGTTGGTTGGGCGGCTGCCTTCGGCTCAGGTCATGGTCCCAGTGAACTGGGATCGGGTCCCACATCGGGCTCCTTGGCTCGGCGGGGAGCCTGCTTCTCCCTCTGCTTCTGCCTGCCACTCTGTCTGCCTGTGCTCGCTCTTTCTCTCTCTCCCTCTCTCTCTGACAAAAAAAAAAAAAAAAAAATATGATTTGCTCTTAAGTCCCAGAAGTTTCTTTTTGTCTCTTATTGTGGTAAGAGAAAAATTTATTAATTTATGTTTTTACTACTAATAATAATATAATAGGATCGAGAAAAGAGAAATGGTTAAGATGTAGAATTTTCATAAGTAATATTGGTCTATTGTATTTTAAAATAAAATATATATTTTGCCAAGATTTTAAAGAATTTATGTATTTAGGGGCACCTGGGTGGCACAGTCAGTCAAGTGTCCGACTCTTTGTTTCTGGCTCAGGTCCTGATCTCAAGGTCATAAGGTCAAGCCCCAGGGCAGTCTGCTTGAGATTCTCTTTCCCTCTCCCTCTGCCTCTCCCTACTCCTGCTCTCTCTCTCTTTCTCTCTGAAATAAATGAATCTTAAAAAAAAAAGAAAAAGAATTTATATATTTAAATCTTTTAATAAATAAACACCATCACTATTTCTTTGAATGTTAATCATTTCCTTGTTTGATTTAAATATTGAATTTTTATTAAATTTAAAAACAGACTAACATTAATGGGACCAAATACACAATGGTAAATGTTTCAAGATCTTTGTCTTTCTCTTGTATTTTTTTTTTTCAAAAAGAAATATTTTATTTTTACCTTTTACTGAAAAATATGCATACAAACAAACTCACATTTCATACTAGTAATAATCTTAGCTACATTTCTGCAACTAACCCCATGTTCACAGCACATGCCCACATCTTGAGTTATAACACTATTCTGACTTCTAACTGCTTATAGATTAGCTTTCTTGTTTTTATTCTGATGTAAATAGAATCACAGCATCTATACTCTTTGTACCTGGCCTCTTGTGATCATCATTGTATTTGTGAGATTTATACATATTGTATGTATGTGTAAATTGTTCATTTTCATAATGATGTGATTGCAGCACATTTCATTTTCCCATATTGGAATAATAGGTGGATATGTAGGTAGTTTTCAGTTTAGGCTATTTTCTTTTTTTTTTTAAAGATTTTATTTATTTATTTGACAGAGAGATATCACAGGAGGCAGAGAGGCAGGCAGAGAGAGAGGGGGAAGCAGGCTCCCTGCTGAGCAGAGACCCTGGTGTGGGGCTCGATACCAAGACCCTGAGATCATGACCTGAGCTGAAGGCAGAGGCTTTAATCCACTGAGCCACCCAGGCACCCTGGGCTATTTTCAATAACACTATTATGAACATTCAACTCCATGTATATCTGTTGGACATTGACATTGAAAAGGAACTGGTAAGTCAGAATCTATACATGCTCACCCTTAGTACACGCTGGCCAAATATTTTCTAAAGGTTTCTTATAAATTTATACTACCCTCAGCAATGTATTAGTGTTCCAAATTCTTTAGATCCTTGCTAACATTAGGTATATTTTTGTTTGTTTTTTATTTTATTTTGTTTCCAATTCAGCCATTCTGAGAAGCATGTAGTGGTATCCCATTGTGGTTTTAATTTGCATTTCCCTGATGACTAATGAAACTGAGCATCTCTTTAAGTGTTTATTGGCCATTTGGCTATCACTTTTTTTAAATATTTTATTTATTTATTTGACAGAGAGAGAGAGATTACAAATAGGCAGAGAGGCAGGCAGAGAGAGAGAGGGGGAAGCAGGCTCCCTGCTGAGCAGAGAGCCTGATGCGGTGCTCGATCCCAAGACCCTGAGACCCTGAGACCATGACCTGAGCCAAAGGCAGAGGCTTAACCCACCGAGCCACCCAGGTGCCCCTTGGCTATCACTTTTTAAAAAGTGTTCATTTTTTTTACCATGTTGTCTATTGGATTGTCTTTTTCTTACTGATTAGTAGGAGTCCTTCCTATATTCTAAATATGAGTCATGTTTTGGGAAGATATATTACAAGTGTTTTCTCACACTTGGATTCCCTTTTCACACTCCTAAGGATGTCTTATTTATATTAGTCAGATAGGTCAAAAAAAGCATGAACCATCATAGTAAAGATGAGTAAATTGGAGTTAATAAAAATTTTAAATTTCTGATTTTATGAAACACTGTTAAGAAAATGAAAAAGCAGGCCACAGATGGGGAAGGAGCAATATTTGCTATACACATATCTGATAAGGGAATAGTGCCCTCAACATCTCAACAATAAAAAGGTAAATAACCCCCCAAAAATGGCAATAGTTTTATAAATACACTTCATAAAAGACATCTTAAAATGGCATCTAACAGTGTAACAACAAACCCAGCATCATTAATTATCAGAGAAATGCAAACCAAAACCACAAAGAGATACCAATATGTACCCATGAGAATGGCTAACATGAAAAAGACTGATAATATCAGTGGTGGCAAGGATGCAGAACAGCTAGAAATCTCATATATTACTAATATAAATGCATAGTGGTATAGGTACTTTGGAAAACAATTTGGAACTTCTTAGAAAGCTTGATATACATTTACTACATAGACCACCAATTGTACTCCTGTTTATTCAAAAGAAGTGAAAAATTGTGTCCACACAAAGACTTATCTGCATATATTCATAGCAATTGTATTCACAATTGCCAAAAACAGGACACAACCCAGGCTTCTCTTTTCTTCTGTTAAGCAGCCTATAAAAGCATCTGGGAGTAAAACCGATTGGACTTCTTATCTCAGACATTTCCTTCCCATGCTTTTAAAATAAGAACCTGGCTTTTTTTTATATTAACATATAATGTGCTATTTGTTTCAGGGGTACAGGTCTGTGATTCACCAGGCTTACATAATTCACAGCTCTAACCATTAGCACATACCCTCCCCAATGCTGGGGGAACCCTCCTACACTGTTAGTGGGAATGGAAGCTGGTGCTGTCATTCTGGAAAACAGCATGGAGGTTCCTCAAAAAGTTGAAAATATAGCTACCCTATGACCCAGCAATTGCACTACTTGGTATTTACCCCAGTGATACAAATGTAGTGACCTGAAGGGGCACATGCACCCGAATGTTTATAGGAGCAATCTTCACAATAGCCAAACTAAGGAAAGAGCCTAGATGTCCAACAATAGATGACTGGATAAAGAAGATGTGGTATATAGAGATATAATGGAATGATATGCAGCCATCAAAACCCCTGAAATCTTGCCATTTGCAACAAGGTGGATGGAACTAGAGGGCATTATGCTAAGTGAAGTAAATCAATCAGAGAAAGACAATTATCATATGACTTCACTGATATGAGGAATTTGAGAAACAAGACAGAGGATCAAAGGGGAAGGGAAGGAAAAATGAAACGAGATAAAACCAGAGAGGGAGACAAACCATAAGAGACTCTTAATCTCAGGAAATAAACTGAGGGTTGCTGGAGTGGAAGCATGGGGTGGCTATTTTTAATTCCTCAGACAGTTCTTGGAAGAACTTAATGTTTCCTTCTGTGGTTTTGAGCATTGCTCTTTGGCTTACCATACTTCTTTAAAGTTTGGTAAGTATTTTGAAGAGGTAACTAGCTATGCATTAGAGGCAGGTACCATTCCTGAAATTAGACTTAATTTCCTAATTTTGGGAGACTAGGGAAATTCCAAGTCCACTTTCTAGAAGTGCCCTACATCTTCTATGATCCAGACTGCAACAAATGTATAATGGGAAAAATTTGGCCATGCTTAGGGATCCAAAATCGTCCATGTTGTGCTCAGCACACAGCAGAATCAGAGCCAGTTTCCTTGCCCCCAGTTATATTGCTCTGCATGAGCAAGCTCAACTATCAGCCCCACTGGAATAGAGAAATGATCCTAGACAAGGAAACGACTGGATTTTCCTTTCATTTAATCCTCTCTGCTTTAGCAGATCTCCAATGCTTCAGAACCGTATATTTTTTCAATAAATCTGGCTTTATTTTGTTGGAATGGTATTTTGTTTTTAATGTAATGGATATGAACTGTAGCAACTTAATATTGTTATCTTAGCATTTTTAAGCATTTCTTCTATATATTTTTATGTCAATGTTCAGTTTCCCAAGAAATTCTTTAACATACTCTCCTAAATTAAAACATAGATTTTTGAGGTTTCATTAAACTATTAAATTTATAAACTGATAAATATTCTCTTTGAAGTTTTTACTCAAATTTTAGTTAGTTAACAAAAAGTGTAATATGGGTCTCAGGAGTAGAATTTAGTGATTAATCACTCAAAACAACCAGTGCTCATCATAACATGGGAAATATTCTTAAGTTAAAAAATAAATATGAAGAATATTTAGTACAAAAATTATTCTGATGTTCTAATGCTCATCCTTTAGAAATTTGTCATTGGATTTACATCTTATATACTTACACAAACTGCCACTGTATTATTTTTCTAAAATACAGACTGGATCACAACCTTTAATCTGTTTCTTTATTTTAAAGAATAAAATTAATTTTATTAAATTAATTAAATTTTAGTAATTAATTTAATAAATCATTAATTTATAACAATATTACAATACTATGATGATAAAAATATTAATTCATTATATCATTAATAAATCATTAATTTATTGAAATTAATAATGAAACTAATTAATACTTAATCTAATTAATTGATATTTAATTGATTAGAATTTATTAAGTAAAATTTAATTTCTTTGATGGTGCTTAATACTTCTCATGATTTTATCATGATTACTTTCCTGATGGCTATCTCTCTCTGCATCTAATATTACTCATCTGAATCAGTGACCATTTACATTTAACTTATTCTCCAGATATTTCATACAGTCACATACTTCTGAACTCTATTGTTTTTAAGTGGAAC
>PISX010022098.1:0-32408 GCA_004024625.1 Mellivora capensis
GTTGCAGTTTGGGAAATCATGTGGATAAGGATTCAAACTTCACTGTTGGGAGAATATCACGGTGATAAAATGAGAAACACTATTGAGACATATTTGTAGGAGTTGAGGTATAACAGTTGATGAAATATTTCATTTAAGTTCTTAATTAGATGATATTTGGGGAGAATTTGAAAATAAAAATATAGAAAAGAAGCACAAGTAATGAGTTTATTGGATAAATGATGTGTTCATGTGCCATTTCTATAGAAAGTGAGCACTTAAGGGGCAAGTTTGGGGAAAGATGATGCTTGTGAAGCATGTAAAACAAATGTTTTCTTAGATTTTTGATTGGTTTTTCTTTTTCATGTTCTTCTTGTGTGTTTTTTTAAAGATTTTATTTATTTATTTGACAGACAGAGATCACAAGTAGGCAGAGAGGCAGGCAGAGAGAGAGAAGGGGAAAAGGCTCCCTGCTGAGCAGAGAGCCCAATGCGGGACTTGATCATGACCTGAGCTGAAGGAAGAGGCTTTAACCCACTGAGATCATGACCTGAGCTGAAGGAAGAGGCTTTAACCCACTGAGCCACCCGGGCACCCTTTCTTGTGTTTTAACACTAGAAAAGTATAAGATTTATTTTGTTAAATAAATTAATGCATTAATTAAACAATGAAAAAATATAAATTATCAATCATTAAAAAGAGACTCCAAATTTATTATGAAACTAAACCTGGTATCCAGAAAAATGGAGGTAAGTTACAGATTTTATATGCTTCAAAATCAGATTATACCATTAAATTTAACAGTGGCAGCAGATCTAGTGGTGGGTCATGAAAAATGAAAGTATTCCAAGATGATAGAAATCAAGACACACAAAATATATGTCATGATATATGAGTATCAGTAAGTCAGGGAAATAAGGAGTGCTTTGTTTTATATTACTATTCATACTAGAGCTCATGTATGTTTCATATTTTTCTGTTAGACATCATGTTTGTGTATTTATAAACTAGCATAAGCTCTCAAGTAAGAACATGGCAGGTGTGTGCCAAATCAAGGATTTTGATCTGTTTGGAAATATATGATTCCATAACCTTTAGTCTAAATCAATGTTTTCTATGTTAGAAAAAGCAACATATTTTATGGGTGATAAATACTCAGAGTTCCATTTTCTTATTTTACTTATTATTCGGGAATGATGTCTTATAATTGAGTGCATTGAGTAGATTTATTATAGAACTATGCCCTAGAAAAGTTTGATTACTACTTGTTTTCATGGTGTTTGTGTCATATCTTAGTCATAATAGTAGAGGTGAAAGTGCTTTGTTCATAAATCCAACCATCGAAGCATGGTTCTGCCTCTAGCTCACTGGTATTTGTGGCAGACACACTGGAGTCTGAGAGTTGTCACTATGTTGAAATCAATGGCATTGTTCTGGTTTGTAGTTTTGGTCCATGGGAACGGAGACCCTCAGGAGAGCTTCATTTGTTAAATTCATATAATTGCTGGTGACAAATGTGGCATTGTCAAGGAGATGTGTATAGCAACGGTGAGCAGGGATGGCTGCTGAAAAGTTCTCCACAAAGTTGCCAGTATTCATCATGGTATTTATCAATGAGATCAAAATGCCTAAAAAACCCTGAAATTTTCCAACATCTCCCACATGTTGTAAAATTTGAGCAAAGGCCATGATGCTTGAATCAGGACAAAAGATGAACGATCACTTTACCTGAACGATATCTCTGCTTTATAAACACATAGATCTAATGGCAGTTTTTCTTTCAATTAACCAGAGCTTGAAATACTTATTTCCCACATTGACAGAGGAAAACTACATCAGCTTTGTCTAAAATGACAGTAAGAGACACTGGTGGGACAATGGGTATGGCTTATTCCATTTCAATAGGTAGAAACTTTTAAACACAAGACATCTAGCAATGGGAAAAAATGAATTCTAAAAACTGGCAATTGTTATGTCAAAACACAGGTTCTCTTTGGAGATTAGATGTATCATTAAGTTATTTTTTTCATGTATTCATTCAATAATTCTGATAATCACTAAAGATGACAGTCCTTTATTTCTTCCATCTTTGTACTTACATCAGAAGATGGAGTTAAATTTTTCTCCCCTTGTTTGAGGCTCAACTTTAATGCCTTACCTGACCAACAGAATGTGACAGAAATTATATTATGGTACTTTCAAAACTAGATAACTAGAAATATTACACTTTTCACCTGAGTCTCTTGGAAAACTTGTCTGAGAGTAGCCAGCAACCACCTACAAAACAAAGTTCTACTGCCCTGTGACTTCCAAACTCTAAGGATATGTAAGCAGTTCATGCAGAAGGAGATGCTTGGCCAACTCAAAGCTGGTGTAGTCAGATATGTATGAAGAAGTCTTCCCATGATTCCTACACCACTTCCATATAAAGGCAAACACATGAGATATCTCAAATGAAAATGATCGTCTGGGGTGCCTGGGTGCCACAGTCAGCTGAGTGTCTGACTCTTGGCTTTGGTTCAGGCTGTGATCTCAGGGTCATGAGATTGATCCCTGCAACAGATTCCATGTTCAGTGCCAAGTCTGCTTAAGATTCTCTCTCCCTCTGCGCCTCTCCCCTACTCTCTTTTTCTCTCAAGTAAATAAATCTTTGTAAGAAATTATTTTCTGAGAAAAAAATCCCAGAAGCACAAGAAATAATAATTCATTTTATGCTACTACATTTTGTGTTTAGCTGTTACTCAAAATTAGGAAACTGGGACATGAACAGTAATCATTTGATGACTGACCAATGTGTGCCAGGAAATTTGCTAGTCACTAGGCATATAGATTGGAGGAAAAAAAAATGACATTACCTTGACTCACAAATTTTACCATCAGAAGAGACAGATTTTATTTATTTTTCATGCTAACTTTCTCTATTGTGGGCATTTTCAAACATAAAACTTTAAAAGAGTACAATGTGCAATAATGTATGCTTCAGCTTTAGTAATTGTCAACACATGGCCAATGTAGTCACCTCTGTTGCTACTTTTGTCTTCCTCTGCTCTATGCTGCAATATTTTATAGTCAATCTCAGACATTTTATGATTTTATCTGTAAATATTTAAGAGAGGTTAAAATCTGAATAAGTAAGAACAACTAATTGTGCTAGTAAATTATGTTTATGTAATAAAAGCAAGGAATGCAAATAGATAAAAGCAAGGAATGCAAATAGATAAAAAAAAAGGAGAGAAGAGGAAATTGTCATGGTATGGAAAGCTACATTGTTGCAGCAAAATGTAAATTGAGATTTGATGAGTCTTCAAAAATGATGAATGGGAGTAAGAGAGTTGAAATGCAAAAAGAAAAACATGGGTTGGTTGCATGGGGAGTGTTAGTGTTTGGGGAGAGGTTGGCACTGAAGTGGCATATCATAGGTGGACTTCAGACTGGATTCTCACTATCACTGCTTATATTCAACACTGTGTTGATGATCTTAGCTAGTGCAATTAGGTAAAAATGAAAATATAAGTAAGAGGCAAGGATTTTTTTATAATGACAAAATGTTTAATATATCATATAATTATGACAACCATAAACATATATGTTCCCTAAAACAGAAACAAACCTGAATATGTAGAAGGAAAAAGTGACACACTGGAGGGGAGGAAAATTTCAATCAACAGGAATAGATATTAATACTCAGTTTTCAGTAATAGATATAATAGGCTGAAGATTAACAAGGAAATAGAATGCTTGAAAAATTACACCCACATATCTGAGCTAGTGGACATCCATAGAACACTCCACACAGCAACAGCAGAAAACATGTTATCTCCAACGTGCATGAAACACCCATCGGATAGATCATATGTTAGTACACGAAACCAGACTCAAATTGAAAAGGACTGAAATCTTACGAAGTATATTTTTGAATCACAGTGACATGAAGTTGGAAATTAAAAACACATCTGGTTAATTCACAAATATCTGGAAACTAAACAATATCCTCTTAAACAATGTTTCAAAGAAACTATCACAATGGGAATTAGAAAATACTTTTCTAAAACTTAGAATGACACAGTAGGAAATCTGTAGTTTTAAGTGCTTGCATTCAAGAGAAGAAAGATCTCAAATCAACAAGTTGAAGTTCTACTTTGGGACATTGGAAGCGGAGGGGAAAATTAAACCCAAAGCAAGCAGAGGGAAAGAAAGAATGAGACTAGAGCAGAAAATAAAGAATCAGAGAATAGACCGACAGCAGAGAAAAGCAACCAATGCAAAAGTTAACCCCTCTGAAAACAATTCTCAATACTGACAAACCTGTAGCTAGACTGGCCAAGAAAAAAAAAAAAAAAAAAGAAGAGTCAAATTACTAAAATCAGAAATTAAAGGAGCATTACTATCAACTTTAGAGAAATAAAAGATCATAAGGGATCATTATGAAGAATTGTATGCCAACAAATTAGATAATGGATGAAATGAACAAATTTCGAGAAAGATACAAACTATAAAAACTGGCTCCAATGAAAAAGAAAACTTAAGACCAGTATTTCTTACTTATATATACAAATCTCAACACTAGCAAACTTAATTCAACAGCATCTCCCGAGGATAAAGAAATGGGGAACCTACCTGGGGCAATAATGGGTATGTCCTTGAAATAAGTATGATTAACTTACGAAACCACATCCAAAATCCAAGAATATGAACATGAAACACATTTAGTTCTTAGTTTTATATGTGGGTGCCCATGAGACAAACCAGATAAAGTTTTTTTCATTCTCTCTGGCAAAAAGAAAATTTTCTCTGATAGGAACATACACAACAGCATACGTTTTTGTTTTTGTTTTCATTCTTCCTCTCCCTCATGACTTAAAAAAAAAGTCCGACATCTTGAATCTTTAAAATAGAATATTAGTGTAATATTAGTATGATATTCTCCTGCTAAAGTGCTAAATAAAATACTTCACATCAACCAAGAACTAAAAATAGATCACATACTCACTTTATACAGATCTTAAATATTTTAACAGCTCTTCTTTTATTACTACCCCTTCTAATTTTTTTTTATGAAACAAACAAACCTGAAGACCTGACTGTCCTTTGTTTCCTAATGATGTGACCATAGGCAGAGTATTTGAACTGCAGAATGATAGTTGCCTGGGTTCCAACTCTGGGAGAGAGCGTGAAGAATAAACCAGTCCCCTAATTTTACCAATGAAGGTATTAAGGCTCACACACACTAGGCATGTCACCTTGCATGGAAAAAGAATGACTCTTCCCACTTACATGGTCTCCTTGTGCAGTTAAGTGTCCGTGCTGTGACTACTCCAGCAGCAGCTGATGCAGAGAAGAGTAGGAACTTCCTCACAGGGACAAGATGGCCTTCTCTTTGGCTTCTAGACCTGTTGAAACTTTGGGTATTTTGAGTATCTTTATGGGCAGTTTAACTTCTCAAATACTGCAAATATCCTACATACATTAAGGATTTAAATTCAAAGGGCAAGTCAACAAAAGGCAATATATACATATTACTATTACTAGATGTTTCCAGGTTCATAATTTCAGTGGACAACCCATTGGCTGGAATGGGATAACAAATCCATCGGTGGACAGCCCATTGGTTGGAATCTGAAAGATCTAGGTGTAAAAACTATAAACATCAGTTTTAACTAGATTGTTTTTATTTGTGACCTTTTTTGGATCCCTTATTTCACATTCTAACTAGTCATATTTGGAAACGGTTTCATTACTTAATATGAGCTTTTTTTTTTTTTTACTGTACTTCCAAAACTCTTAGTTTTTGGAATTATTAGTAATTATTCCTCATCTTAGTAATTATTCCTGAGTCATGGAAGAGTAGCTGCATGCTAGTTAGTCATTTCTCCCTTATCTAGGTATCTTTTTTTACTGAGATATAATTGGCATACAACATTATATTAGTTATATACATACACATATTGCAAAATGGTCACCACAGTAAGTCATTAATCAACATTCATTATCACACACAGTCACAATTGTTTTCTTGTAATGAGAACCTTCCAGATCTACTCTTTTAGCAACTTTCAAATATATCAGAGTATCATTAACCATAGTCATCATGCTGTATGTTACATCCCCTGGACTTATTTATTTTATAACTGGAAGTTTTATCTTTTGACCATCTTGACCCATTTTACCCAGCCTGCTTCCAGAAACAGCTAATCTGAATTTTTTAAAAAAATTTTTAAATTTTAAACTTTTAAATTTTTTTTAGGTTCCACATACAAGTGAGATCATATGGTATTTGTCTTTCTTTTTCTGGCGTATTTCACGTAGTATAAAGGCTTCAAGATCCGCCCATGTTGTTGCATCTATGTTAGTGTTCTAGTCCTCTTGATTCATAATCTCAAAAATTTATGGCCAGGCAGGCTCACCTGGCTCTCTTGGGTCTGTTTCATCCAGGGTTTGCAATTCCTTCAGTGAGAAGTTGTGCTTTCCTTTTTTGTTAGGTTCAACACTTTGGCACTTAAACATGATGAGGGTTGGCCCTAGTTATTGGTTTGATGGAATGGAGTTAAGCAAATATTAAGGGGAATAAGCACTGTTTTTCTTCACAACTTCTCTTGCATAGTATTCAGGTAACGGTGGGGAATGTGTTGTTATAAGCTAACAGAGGTGAGTGGGTATAATAAAGAGTCTGACTAGTTTTTGATGTTTGCCCACAGTTTTGAGTTCCCTCTTTCCCTCTGGTTTACATCTTGGTCAGCTGATGATAATGCCCAAGTGCTTTTTGATGGTGCTGGTGGAAAGTTCAAACTGTTCTCAGGAAGCCTCATCCTAGCCCAACCCTATAAATGCCATAAAAACCCCAAGCCAGTCTTCTTTCCAAAGCCATTTTTGGACTTTCTTTGGAACTTCCCTGCTTTCTTTAGAAAATCTCAGTGGATGAACAATAAAACTTCTCATATCTTCTTGATGTTTGATTGATGTCATCAGTTTTGATTTTCAAACTAAATTTTGGTTGAAGGTCCATCCCAACTCTGCAGTATGGTTATAACAAGTGGGCCACTTCTGCAGACTCAGAAGTTCTCATTCTAGGCATTCAGGAGAATTCATACATCTAATTACACTCCAAGTCTCATGATCCCTCTTCTCCATTAGGATACTGATTTTGATGTAGGAGTCTTGACCAAGTTTGCAAATCAGCTTTCTTTAAACATTTGCAAATGTCATCACTCTTAGATTAGATTCTGTACCTAGTCTTAGCTGTGTATGCACTGAGGCTATAAATGATAATGGTCTTTTATTTATTTCTTTGATAAAGGTCTTTCAAATACTAGATGGCAAAATAAATAAATAAATAAATAAATACTAGATGGCAACTGTCTGATTTTCACACTTTGCCTTAAGTTAGTAATTGGCCAACATGCATAATCATTTGCTCTATTCAGAACATCAAAACCATTTGGCAATCATCTGTTACCATAGACCTTACAGTCAAGTCAGAGTGTTTTCCATTGGTATCACCACAGTTGAGAATTTTAGCAATTTTAAGGCTAGAGCATGCTAAGGGCTATTGATACCCTACCTCTTACCAGTAATTGGCTCCGCCTTTCCATCTCAATAGTGAGTAATCGAAACACAGAATCCCATCACTAGGGTCTGCTGCTTGGGATCATTCTTGGTATCAAGTATTTTAGATTGGCTTCTCCTAAAAGTAGATTCTGACCATGGACCTAGACAGAAATGATTTTTTAAGAAAATTCTCTCAGAAAAAAACACAGTAAGGCATTGGGAAGCATGATAGAGAAAGAAATCAAGCAAGGGTTTAATTTCAGGTGAAATCTCAGACTCTGTTCCAAATGGAGCTATAGATTATAAAGGTTTTATTTATTTATTTATTTTTAATAAAAAAAATTTTTTAAAGATTTTATTTGTGAGAGTGAGAGTGCTCAAGAGAATAGGAACAGAAGTGGAGCTCAATCCCACAACACTGGGATCACGATCTGAGCCATCTGGGCGACCATCTCTTCCTTTTAAAGATTTTATTTATATATTAAGATATTATTAATTTTAGAGAATGTGAGCAGGGGGGAGGAGCAGAGAGAGATAGAGAATCTCAAACAGACTTCATACTGAGTATGGAGCCTGAAGTGGGGCTGGCCCCATGATCCTGAGATCATGACCTGAGCCAAAACCAAGAATCTAATACTTAACTGACTGGCCACCCAGGCACTCCTAGAGCTATAGATTATAAGTTACACCTGAGAATACTGTCTGCATTGAGTGTGCTGGGCTTTGGGGTTTTGTTTTTTTTTTTTAGCTCTTAGATTCAGGAAACATTATGTGTGTGTTGGGGGTGTGGATAAAATTTCCAGGTACTTCTAGATTTTCAAACATGAAAGATAACTTGAGTGCCCAAAGGAAATCCTCTGGAACCCCAGGTGAGAGAAGAAAACATGCAGAACATGGGGGATTGGCATATGTAGCTAATAAAGAAACTGAAGGAATAGAACACCGATATTGTCTGTTACAGTGGTTCTTATTGAACTGTTCCCATATGATACCAGGAATGTGGTCCTCCTTAAATACTTCATTATCAGCAATTTAGCAGGAGACTCCCAAACTAGGGTGACAATGATAAGATAGTATGAGCATCATTCTACCATCATAAAACCTCATTCTGCTAAAAATATACGGAAATTTTCTGCTCTGTATTTTATTTTTATTTTCAGATTACTGTTTTCCTATTTAAGGTCTCATCTACCTTCCTAGCTTCTTGCCATTTGTATTTCACACAGTTAATTTGTTGTTATCTCATTGTTATTAGGTATATCAACCAATTGATTGACTTCTTTTTTTAATTTTAATTTTTTTAAATTTTACTAATTTAATTAGTCACCATAAAATACATCATTAGTTTTTGATAGTGTTCCAAAATTCATTGTTTATGCAAAGCACCCAGTGCTCCATGAAATATGTGCCCTCCTTAATACCCACCACCAGGCTCACCCATCCTCCCACACCCCTCCCCTCTAAAACCCTCAGTTTGTTTCTCAGAGTCCACAGTCTCTCATGGTTTGTCTCTCCCTCCTATTTCCCCCCTTTCCTTTTCCTTTCCTTCTCCTAATGTCCTCCCTGTTATTCCTTATGTTCAACAAGTAAGTGAAACCATATGATAATTGACTTTCTCTACTTGACTTATTTCACTCAGCATAATCTCTTCCAGTCCCATCCATGCTGATGCAAAAGTTGGGTATTCATCCTTTCTGATGGCTGACTAATATCCCATTGTATATATGTACCACATCTTCTTTATCCATTCATCTGTTAAAGGTCACCTTGGCTCTTCCCCCAGTTTGGCTATTGTGGATATTGCTTCTATGAACATTGGGGTACATATGGCCCTTCGTTTCACTACATCTGTATCTTTGGGGTAAATACCCAGTAGTGCAATTGCCCAGTCATAGAGTAGCTCTATTTTTAATTTTTTGAGGAATCTTCACATTGTTTTCCAAAGTGTCTGCACCAACTTGCATTCCCATTGACAATGTAAGAGGTTCCCCTTTCTCCACATCCTTTCCAACTTTTGTTGTTTCCTGCCTTGTTAAATTTTGCCATTCTAACTGATGTTAGGTGTTATCTCAATGTGGTTTTGGTTTGAATTTCCCTGATGGCTAATGAAGATGAACATTTTTTCATGTGTCTGCTAGCCATTTGTATATCTTCATTGGAGAAGTGTCTGTTCATGTTTTCTGCCCATTTTTGACTTGATTATCTGTTCTTTGGGTGTTGAGTTTGAAAAGTTCTTTATAGATCTTGGATATCAATCCTTTGTAGTGTCATTTGTAAATATCATCTCCCATTCCGTGAGTTGCCTCTTTGTTTTGTTGACTGTTTCCTTTGCTGTGCAGAAGTTTTTTATCTTGATAAAGTTCCAAAAGTTCATTTTCGCTTTTGTTTCACTTGCCTTTGGAGACATGTCTTGAAAGAAGTTGCTGTGGCTGATTGAAGAGGTTACTGCCTATGTTTCTGTTGCTAGTCCATAATAGTCTATAATCATACTCTGTAATACTGAATCATTCCTTTGAATACTGCGGCAAGACTCTAACACAGATATAGTCTGCCTTTCCTGTTTACATCATGACTCTTGCGATCTGCGTCAAGATACTTCCTATTCACATGAAAATACTGAATGTTATACTGACTCACCTTTGGCTTTAGTTAATGTATAGAATATACATTATAGTTAATGTATAGAAGGTATCTTATGTGTCAGGTGATGGGAATGCAACAGTGAACAAAACAGTCATGGTTAAAAAATTAACCAATGATAGTTAATTTTATGTAAATGTATCAACTTGACCAGGATGAAGGATGCCCATATAGCTGGCAAAATAGTATTTCTGGTGTGTTTGTGAGGGTGCCTTTAGAAGAGATTGGAATTTGGATCAGTAGACTGAGTAAAGAAGAATGACCTCACCAATGTGGGTGGGCATCACCCAATCAATCCATTGAGGACCTAATTAGAACGAAAAAGCAGAAGGGCAAATTTACTCTCTCTGGTTGAGCTGGGGCTTCTTCTCTTGTCCTGGTTCTCGAGTTTTCAGAACGAGACTAGGATTTACACAATTGGCTACTCCATCTCCCCTGGCCAATATTTATTTCTTCAGCTGCATATCGAATTACACCACTGGTTTTCTTGATTCTTCATTTTGCAGATGTCAAATCATGGGGTATTCTCTGCCTCTATAACTGTATGAGCCAATCCCTGTAATCAATTTCTTTTCCTCCCCCACTTTCATCTTCTCCACCACCCCGTCTAAACATATATTGATAGAGATTTGCTACAGAACTGCTATCTGTATCTATCTCCCACTGGAGGACCTTAAATAATCTGATATAGCCAAGTAGTTTGTGAAAATTACTTGTGCACTCAGTCTCCAGACCTAAAGTAGAAAATGACCATAGTTTGGAGACTCAGATTTCTCCAGCAGTGACTAAGGTTGAGAGCCACAGAGACATTACAAGGAAAGAAAATTTATGTTTTTGAAACCTTTTTATTTGATTCAAAGCTATCCCTGTGATGAAGGTGTCCTTAAAATGTCTATCAGGTTATCAGAATTTTTACACAGCAGTGAATTTTATGTATTATTCAGTTTTCTTTATGATGTTTCATGTGTGTATTTGAAAACATTTTTGTTTTTAGTCCTTAGATATTTGAATTAAGAGTAGACATATTTGTACATAATAACATAAAATTCTGAATTTTGAGGAGGACAATAATGGATTCAGTTTATGAATTATTTCCTTTGAATATAGATTGTGTGTGTTGTGTGTGTATGTGTGTGTGAGAGAGAGAGAGAGAGAAAGAGAGAGAGACTAGAATTGCAAACGCTGGTGACTAGAAGTGGACTGGGGTAGAAATTTAAAATGTTTTCATTAGTCTGGTTCTGGTCTACATCTGGATAAACCTGATGCTTTGATGGCCATATGAATCTTTGTGAGCTATCGTTTTTAGATTAATTTAAACATTATTATGGTGGGTTTTTTTTTCCACTTTGAAATGTGATATTTCACTATGCTTTTGCAAGATGTTAGCATCGAGAGAGACTGGTAGAGGATATATAGGATCATTCTGTATCATTTGTTATAACTTCATGTGAATTTGCAAGTAGTATGTTGACATTAATACAATGAAGATACAGAATATTCCCTCACTACAAGAATTCCTCATGTTACACTTTTACAGCCCATTCACTTTTCTCATGCATCCATCCTTTCCTTAACCTATGGCAACCAGTAATCTGTTCTCCATTTCTGTAATTTTGACATCTTAAGGATGTTATATAAATAGAATCACAGTATATGCAATCCTTTGAGTTTGGTTTTTTTAATTCAGTATAATTCTCTGAAGATTCATCCTAGCTTTTATTATATCAATAGATTGTTTTTTAATCTCTTAATATTCCAACGTATGGAAGTACCACATTATGTTTAACAATTTATGTGTTAGAGGTCATCTGATTTGTTTCCACTTTGGAGCAATTATGAGTAACACTACCTTAAACATTTGTGTACATGTTTTTGTGCGAATCTAATTTTTTATTTTATTGGGAATTATGGATAAATGGTTGTTGCCAAATAACTGGCAATTTCTGGATCATATGGTAGCTGCATATTTAGTTTGTTAATAAATTGCTGAAGTATTTTTCAGAATGCCTATACAATTTTAAAGTCCTACCAGCAATATGAGTAACCCATTTTCTCTACATTTTATCAGTTTTTGGTGCTGCCATTATTTTTTATTTTAGCTATTCAGATAGATGCATATTTATATTCACTGGAGCTTTAATTTGCATTTCCCTGTTGGCTAATCATATTGAAATATTTAATATTAAAATATCTCCATGTAATTATTTGGGAGTTTGTGTGAGTTTTCAGAGTTTTTTATACATTCTAGATCCTAGTCCTCTGTCAGAGAAACTATTTGTAAACCACATATCTGAGTTTGTAGCTTGTGCCCTGTCAAGTTAAAATTAAAGACATCCCAAACTCCTGTACTTCTCATTTGCTAGATAAATGGCTGGACTTCAGCTTGCTTACTTGTAAATAGGTAGAATTACACCTTTATATTCTTTTTTTTTTTTAAAAGATCTTATTTATTTGACAGAGAGATATCAGAAGTAGGCAGAGCAGCAGGCAGAGACAGGAGGAAGCAGGCTCCCCACTGAGCAGAGAGCCCGATGTGGGGCTCCATCCCAGGACCCTGAGATCATGACCTGAGCCAAAAGCAGAGGCTTAACCCACTGAGCCACCCAGGCACCCCTACACCTTTATATTCTTATAAGTTAAAACAGAAAAAAAGATCAGAATCTAACATAATGTAAACATTCAGTAAATGCTATTTATATTCTCTAGAAAAGAATTATAATAAAATTAAAATGTGGTTTTGAAAATTAACAAAAGTCAATCCAGCCAAGCAAAACTACCAAAGTTCTTTTGGAATAAAAATGTAGCTGTCAAAGAAGTTCAGCAAAGTGAAAGTTTGCTACTCCACAACCTCAAATATAGGTTGTACAGCCACTCTGGCAAACAGTATGGAGGTGCCTCAAAGAGTTAAAAATAGAACTACCCTATGACCTAGCAACTGCACTACTAGGTATTTACCCAAAGAATAGAAATGTTGTGATCCAAAAGGGCACATGCACCCCAATGTTCATAGTAGCAATGTCCACAATAGCCAAACTATGGAAAGAGCCCAGATGTCCATCAACAGATGAACGGATAAAGACAATGTGGTGTATGTGTGTGTGTGTGTGTGTTTGTGTGTGTGTAATATATATATTTAAAACTTAGTGTTTTTTGGTACGTATGTATTCTTTTGTAATTCTGTAAATTGTTGGAATACTGTCTAAATTTACAGCTCTCTATGCGCTACTTTCACTTTCCTGTCAATACCTATTCACTTCCTACTTTGAGTAATACAAGCATGAAAACACTTCCAATTCCTCCCTGTACTTTTCCTTGTACTTAACCAAAGAGTTGTGATTTCTTAGGATATTATTATATTTTCTATGGATTGCATTACATTCTTATATATTTTAACAAAATAGATAATTATCAAATAGTGATGGGTATCACAGAAGGGAATTAGTCATACTACAAATACCCATGTTTTTGACTGAATCCTAAATCACATATGTATGCAAAGAAGTGAATAAAATAGCTTAGCTAAATTACATGAAATATAATAATAATACTTGATATTATGAATTAGTGCCATAAACTTCATGCTTTAGTAGGTGTGAACTATTATCACTACTTTTTTTTTTTAGCTATGGAAGATAGTACTTTCCAAAGTTATCCAGCTAGCAACTGGCAAGGCCAGGATTCAAAGGCAGGCAGTCTCCAGGAAAAACCACTAACCAGAAATAGATATTGGTATCTGTCCCCATTCATTCAAATCTCTGCTCAAGTGTTGCTTTGTACAAGAGGCATTCTAGATCTGAGTCCCATTGTCCCTTAATGCTGTCTATCTTCTTAAGACTTATATTTATCGTAAACCGTATTACCACCAAACACACTATATTTATGTCTTTGCTCATCCACTACTTCTTTTAGAACTTGAGCTTTGCAGGAGCTAGGAACTCAACTTTGTCATTGTCAACCATTTCCAGAATGCTTAGAATAGAATCTGGCTAATTGCATGCATTATTTTTGAGCATTGATTTAACTTCATGGACCAACATGAACACTACTTCACTGTTACCAGAATTAATGAGAGTGTTGACACGATTGTGGGCCAGGAGTTGTTTGCCTGTTGAGCCTCTTCATTTTCATTCAAGTCTTAGAATGGACTCTAGTCTAATAGAAGGATGGAAACATTTACTGCATCCAGTTGTGGGATTATGTTGCGCATAAATAAGACCGAATTTACAGATTAAAACAATTCTTGAAAACTGATTTCAGAGATATTGGTGTAAGAAATCTTGAACTGGGAAGGTTGAGGCATCATAGACGCTCAACATCTCAAAGAGCTGATATACCAGAACATCAGGGGCTCTGGCCAAATCCAGGGGTAAACAGTCCAGTAGTAGGGTATTCCAAAGAGACAGCTGTAACAATTTCTATCATTGTTCAGCTTGGGAGTCTACTCAGGGCTTCTGGGTTGCTGAGGCCTCTTCACCACGTGCTCCCAGAGCAACTCGTCTTTGTCCATTGGGGTGGCTACAACAAAATGCCATAGACAGACTGTTACAATACCATGACCTAACAAATTTATTTCACACAGGTTTGGAGGGTGAAAGCCCAAGAACAAGGTGCCAGCATGGTCAGTTGGGGGCCCTCTTCCAGGTTGAGACTACCTTTTACAGCCTCACAAGGCAGAAGAGACCAGGGAGCTCTCTGAGACTTGTTTTATAAGGCACTGATTCCATTCATAAGATTTCTGCCCTCATGACCTAATCATACCTCTCAAAGACTTTGCCTCCTAGTATTACACTGGGGGTTAGGTTTCACCATATGAAGTTTGGAGGACACAAACATTCAGATCACAGAGAAACATAATGAAACACATCACTTTACTTAGAAATATTCTAATAAATGTGCATTTTCTTCACATTTGTGAATCTATAGAGTCAGGAAAATTTATTATTCATCTTCATATTTTCAGCATCTAGCCTAACATCATGTACATCGAGGACATTGAAAAATTTACTAAAGAGATTTTCTAAAGAAAATTTCTAAATTTTTTTACTAAAGAAAAATTTACCTATTTTTTTTTTTTTTTTTACTAAATTTTACTAAATTTACTAAAGAAAAATTTTACTAAAGAAAATTTCTTTGGTCTTACGTTGTCGGATATATGATTCTTGGCTTCATTCTGTCCTGTGTTTTAATTCATCTTATATGCAGCTGTACAATGCCTTCCCACTTTACAAATTTTTTTTGTATAACCTTGTAGGCATTGCATCCAGAATGCAATTACAACCTACTCCTTCACTATAGTCAGAACTTCTCCCACCTCTGTTCAATTTTATTTCCTCTACACTCACTATAGTAATCCTGAAGCTCAGTATAGTATAAGAGAGTTTTAAATCTCTCCATTGTATAATTTGCATGTTCTATTCGAGCTCTGTTATTTGCATGTTCTATTTGAGCTCCTATCTTTGTGTTTGCCTCAGCACATCACAAAGCTTCATGTCACATTCAAACACAGCTTCGTGTCACACAGAAATGAGTAATTAATTTTCTATTATACATTTTCACCCCCAAATTAAGTTCAATCCTCTTAGCCTAACATTCAAGATTTATTAATACGTTGGCTTTTGCAGTTGAGCTTCTATCAAAAACTCATATACTTCTGGTTCTATTTATGTCATTCTTTTATTTCTATGTTGAGCACACCAGCTTCTTCACCTTTATTGAAACTTGTCCTGCTACTTAAGATTAAGTAGACCCTTGACTTCCCTTATCTCTCCTTTTCCTTTGGAAAAACTTTCCACATTAGTCTAATGCTTCTTCCTATGAAAAAAATATTTGTCTACAATTTCACTACTGACTTGACACATTCTCCATTCTCACCTATTGGGAGATAAGGAAATGTTTTATTTTAATAACTCTCTTTTGTGCTTCCTTATTTTCCAGTGGCATCTAACATAGTTATTTGTGTTTGGAAAATACCTGTTTTTGTGTATTTTTTTTTCTGAACGTGATTCTCACATGTAAGAAAAGTAGCCCATTATGAGTAACCAGACATAACTACTGACATGAAAATGACCTTAGACCACAATTTGAGCAATTTAGAATCACATATTAAGTCATGTTATAAAGAAACAATAGGACACAAAGGTTACAGAACACCTAATAGATTAAAAATCTTAAAAACTCAGCCAGTTGGGGAAGGGAGAGGCAAATGTATTTGGGTAAGAGTTTGTTTTATTGTTTTAAACATTATTCATCATACTTCCAAATTTTTATTATTTTCAGTATTGCCAAATCTTGCATTACTCTGAGAGATTCTGGTATGGAAAGTAGACACCATTTCTGCCCTCAGTTTGCTTAGAATCTGGCAAGGATGGTGGTGATGCACAAGCATCGGGAAGCTGGCCAGGAGTGATTATCCAGTACTCTTGGCACATAGTACTAGGGAAAATAAACAGGATTTTTAGATCCCCCCCCTTTTTTATAGACCATGTTGTTTAGTCTGAGAAGAAAGAGGTGATTGGTGAGGAAACTGGGAAAAGTTTTTGATTATTGGCTGGGGGAAAACATTATTGCCAGAGAGAGCAGCTTTCACATAGATGGCAAGGCGGGGAGGATAATAAAACTTTCAAACAATGGGGGGGAAATGTGGCTGGATGTAAGGAATAAGCATGGAATGTAGAAGGCAGATCATTTGGGGAATTTTAGAACTAGTTCCAGACTTTGGACTTTATTCTAATTGCTGTGAAAAACTCTGAAGAAGTTGGAGTTCACATTTCCTATATAGAATTATCAGATAGAACACCATGGAATGCACTGGGCTGCTAACAATGGATGATGGAGACCAGTTAGAAGACATTATTTAAGGTGAGGGAGTTGGAAGATTTGACTATATGTAACACAATGGAGAACAAACATTTATGGTTATCCATTTATTACAGTGCTAAATTACAGAATAATTTGAACCATATTGGATTTTAAAAAAAAGAAAGCAAGGTTTATTATATTTTAAAAATACAAACTGCCTGCCAAGTTTTTGATGAATAGAGAATATAAACTACACAGCACTGAGCAGGAGATAACTTGAGAACCAAGATAAAAGAGAAAGATTGTATACAAAAATATTTTAAAGACATTCAGGTCTCTAAATTGTGATGTGGAATAGGTATTTTAATATGCTTTTCTCATTTATTTTTTATTTTTGCCTCTCTAATATTTAATATTATTGTCATGTAGTATAATGTATATGGGTGTAAATATATAGGTATGTGAATAGATGAATACATGAACAGATAAATAAATGAATTAATAAATGGACTGAAAATTAAATATAATGTTATAATATAGGTGCTCAATTCAAACAAGATGTTCTAAGAGGAAATTTAAATAAAAGCCTGCTGGTTCTGGTTTAGTCAAACCTGTTTGTATTAAATACAAATCTATTGTATTAAACTTAAAAGAATACATTTTTAACTGGAATACTAAATAACTAGTATGTGCCCAGATGAAGGAAATCACGGTGATCCAAATAACTTCGTTTGGATGACTTAGAAATGTTTTACCTTAAAAAAAAAACCAAACAAACTTTACTTGTATTTATTCTTTCACTTTTCTCCAAACATAACATTTTATGGGAAGGTTTCTCCTCTTGCTCTTACAATGTAAAAGGCTAGAAGGAGCATTGCTTCCGATTTAACAACACAGTGGATAATCTGCAAAATTCCAGCTTTTCTTGAATTCATCAGAAAGCGGAGTCACAGTGAAAGCAATGGACCTCAAATCAAAGCAAAGATAGGTGCTGTTAAGAGGACTGGACAGGAGGATTTGCTCATCTGGAGCAGCTATTGGATTCTAGGAAGAATTGAGCTGTTTTTTTGTTTGTTTGTTTGTTTTGTTTTTTTTTAGATTTTATCCATCTACTTGACAGGCAGAGATTACAAGCAGGCAGAGAGGCAGGCAGAGAGAGAGGAGGAAGCAGGCTCCTTGCTGAGCAGAGAGCCTGATGCGGGACTCGATCCCAGGACCCCGGGAACATGACCTGAGCCGAAGGCAGAGACTTTAACCCACTGAGCCACCCAGGTGCCCCTGAGCTGCATTTTTTGGACAAAATGCTATAGGGGCTGATTGTGAACAACTGTGAGAGTTTGGACCCCCTGAGTGGCATAGGCAGGAAGGGTTCCACCCACTTGAAGACTTTTTCACAGACCTTAATGAATGTCCACAAGAAAAACTGAGAACTTCAGAGAAGAGAAAGCCTCCCTTTGAGGCAGGCCTGGCAGAAGCCTTGGGACCCTTGCCTCTCCTGTATGTTCCTGAGCAGCTCACCCTCTCACTCTCCAGACAAAGATGAAGATCCATTGCAGCTGAAGGAAGGGAACACAAAACCTTCTATGCCTAGAGCAGGGGAAGGACTACATCCATGGCACAGATCATTTATGGAGAGGATCCCTAGGAAGAAGTTGCCTGGAGAGCCAGTGTTTGAACAACTGACCCATTGCTTCTCAACACCGCACCTGCCCTTCTTTGTCCTAAGTGATACTTAAACATTTTGTTTCCTTAAAAGAACACTGGAGGAGGACAAGTCCTCTCTTCTTGACCCTGAAATGCTTTGCTGCTTCTTGTACCAGTTAAGGGCTGGTGTATTGACATGATGGCACCTGTTGGAGCTCACCCCCAAGGGTCCGTGGTATTCTGCAGGTGTCTTCACTAAGAGGTTCCCCCAGAACCATCTTTTTGGATCCCTCTTGGGAGCCCCAGGCAGCTCTCTAGAGAGTTTCATAGCACCCTTCCCTATGCTGGCATCTTCACAGTGACTTCCTGGTAAGTCCCACTGGTGCCCAGCCACGTTCGCTGTAAGTTCAAACACACCTGATAGCTGGACAGCTTCCTGCTTAATATCCCGTCCACCCACCTCAGTCTGCTGATAAGTTTTTTGGGGAAAAAAAATCACTACCTGCCTCTTCTGGCCTACAGTTCTCTTTTCACCATCCTCCTATCACCAGTGTTCTAGAGGGAGGTTTATAGCCTGTCAGCCCTAGCTACTCTTCAACTCACCTGCTCAGCCCACAGACTGTGGATCAGCTCTGGTCATATACAGTTCAGCAGATGTAGATGCTGGAGTCCTATATCCTCCACTGAAATCTGAATCCCAGGCTTGAGAAGGATTATCTCCCTCAAAATCTGCCTTCCTAAGGTACTCTCTCTGAGCAGTAGATGGTTCTTTGGGATTTTCTCTTATTTCCTTTTAGTAGCCAGTGCCTTGGAAATAGTTCCTAATTCTTCCATATTTTTGTGTGGTTTCTGTCTCTGTCTGGACCTTAGATGATGTAGTATTGGTACCATAAGTCATCTCAGGAGATAGGTTCACAAAAATGAGGTTAGGGATTGATTTGATCCTGCCTTTGGGATTGAGCCTGGGAACAGACTGGACCATTTATTAATTTCTTATGTCTGAGCTCCAAATTCACCGAATCATGATACTGGAACTTAAAAAAAGTTTCAACAGCAGAGGGCACTGGAGTGACACTCAGGGAGAATGGGCCTTGTCATCTTGGTTCTAAAGTTCTTTGTTTCTTTCTGCTGTGGGGAAACTGAACTAGTGTGCCTGACAGCCAGGAGAGCAAATTCTCCATAAATTTCAGCAGCTCTCACAATTGATTGTGCGGGCTGTTGAGCGGCATCACTTACAGAATTACCCAGAAAGATCTGCAGTCCTAACTGGCTAGTTTAGGATTTCCTTTTCCACACAATGGAGAGTGCCACCGATGCCTCACCTGACTTCCCTGAAACAAGTCTAGCGGTCTTCCCCAAGAACAATATCTGGGCAAGTTCCAGGGGTTATCCATCTAATTTCTTGACAAGTTAAGCAGCAACCCACATGGGCAGATTCTCATTGAATTCCATGGGTGGCCCAGCTGGCTTCCCCATGTTCAGAGTCTCACATAGTCAGTTTCTCAGTTCTGCAAGTTCCATAGCCAGCTTCCCAGACAGTTTAATACACTCCCCTTTCTTCTCAGCTGTTTCCCAGTGGCTTTGTGTTGAATCCAGCTTGTACCCTGGCTAGTTTTCCCGCAAGTTCAAAAGCTTCTCCATGCCAGATTCACAGCATATTTTTTCAGCACCTTAGAAAGTGGTTTCCTGCCCACCCAAGGTGGCCTTCTGGCACTCCAAGGGGAATTTCCTATATGCTCAATTCCGAGCTCATACTGCCTTGCGCATCAATCTAATGCCATAAGCACGTGTACCAACTGTGGAAAATCTCTTGCCCAAGAGGAATTCAGGAGCATTCTCCACTCTCCAGAGGGCTGCAGTTATAACCTCTTCAACAATGACTGAAGTCCAGCTTTGGGAAGAGCCTTCCATACTTGTTTCACACTTGGATACTCCCCTTCAACCCAACGATATTCTTTGAGGTCTTTTTTTTAATCTCCTAGCAATATTTAATTCCTTGCTAATAGTTAATTACTCCTTATATTAAAAATCCCCATTTCATATTACTCTGAGGTCTCTATCTCCTGACTGGACTTGACTAACACATTTAAAAGGAGAGTGCCTTGGGCACCTGGATGGCTCAGTTGGGTAAGCATCCAACTCTTGATTCCAGCTCAGGTCTTGATCTCAGGGTCATGAGTTCAAGCCTTGAGTTGGGCTCCATGCTGGGTGTGGCTGCTTTAAGAAAAAAACTGCCTTGTTGAGATTGATACTGAATCAAAGAAACCTAGCATGCCCCCTCCATCCCACTACCTCAGCATGTATCAAGTAACAAAAAACAGCAGATCTACACAAATTAATAATGTTGGAAATGGCATAGAAATACAAAATTTTTTCCCCATTTAATTGGTCTTAAATATGACTGTGAAAAAATAACATTCATTTGTTTATAACATGTCAAAGTAATATGTAATACAAAATTAGTATAATGGATAGGAGGAATGCATTGGAAGTATGTTGTTTGAGGTTCTTAGATTACAGCTACAGTGTCCTGTATTATTTGAATATAGACCACAGCTAATTAAATACACCTATTGTAGACTCAACATCTATTGAGGGGGACATATTTATTATAAAACAGTTCTAACTTGTAAGCTGATTATAGATATAAAATAAAACAATAAAAGAATACTCAATCCAAATGAAGAAAAATGAATAGAAAACAGTTGGGAGGATTTTAATCCAACCATATCAATAACCATATTAAATCTCAGTGATCTAAACTGGGGTCAGCAAACACAGACCAAGGGCCAAATCCAGCCATGCCCATTTGTTTGCATATTGATTATGGTTGATTTCATACTATACTGACAGAATTAATTAGTTACTACAGAGATCTAATGGCCTGAAAACATGAAAATAATTATGATCTGGCCCTTTTTTTTTGAGGGGGAGGCAAAGGGGCTGAGGGAGAGTGAGAGAGAATCTTAAGCAGGCTCCACATCTAGAGCCCCAAGGCAGGGCTCAATCTCACCACCCTGAGATCATGACCAGGGCCAAAATCAAGAGTCTGATGCTTCACCAGCTGAGCCACCCAGGCACCCCTATGATCTGGCCTTTTACAGAAAAGTTTACAAACCCTGTTCTAAACACATCAATTTTTTAAAAAAGATAGTAAATTCGATTAAAAAAAATCCCAAGAACCAACTATATGCTATGTACAAGAAAACCACTTTAAATATGAAAATATATGTAAGTTAAAAGTAAAAGAATTGAAAAATATGCTAAAAAACACAATAAATTCTTTTTCAAAGAGCTGCAATGAACAATCCTAAAATTTGTATGGAACCAGAAAAGACACCAAATCGCCAAGGGAATGATGAAAAAGAAAAATGAAGCTGGGGGAATTATGTTGCCTGACTTCAAACTATATTACAGAGCCGTGATCACCAAGACAGCATGGTATTGGCACAAAAACAGACACATAGACCAATGTAATAGAATCAAGACTCCAGAAATGGACCCTCAACTCTATGGTCAACTAATGGACAAATCAGGAAAAAAAAATTCAATGGAAAAAAGACAGTCTCTTCAATAAGGGGTGCTGGGAAAATTGGACAGCTACATATAGAAAAATGAAACAGGACCATTCCCTTACACTGTACACAAAGATAAACTCAAAATGGATGAAAGATCTCAGTGTGAGATAGGAATCCATCAAAATCATGGAGGAGAGCATAGGCAGTAACCTCTTCAACATGGGCCACAATAACTTCTTTCAAAACATGTCTCTAAAGGCAAATGAAACATAAGCAAAAATGAACTTTTGGACTTCATCAAGATAAAAAGCTTCTGCACAGCGAAGAAAACAGTCAACAAAACAGAGAGAGACAGTGGAATGGGAGAAGATATTTGCAAATGACAGTACAGATAAAGGGCTGATATCCAAGATCTATAAAGAACTTATCAAAGTTAACACTCAATAAACAAATAACATAGTCAAAAAAATGGGCAGAAGACATGAACGGACACTTCTCCAAAGAAGACATACAAATGGCTAACAGACCCTTGAAAAATGCTCAACATCACTAGCCATCAGGGAAATTCAAATCAAAACCACAGTGTTTGCCATTCTAACTGGTGTAAGGTGGTATCTCATTAACAAAACAGGAAAAAACAAGTGTTGGAAAGGATGTAGAGAAAGGGGAACCCTCTTACACTGTTGGTAGGAATATAATCTGACATAGCCACTCTGGAAAACAGTATGGAGGTTCCTCAAGATGTTAAGAATAGAGCTACCCACTGACCCAGCAATTGCACTACTAGGTATTTACCCCAAAGATACAGATGTAGTGAAAAGAATGGACACATATACCCCATCGTTCATGGCAGCAATGTCCACAATAGCCAAACTGTGGAAGGAGCTGAGATGCCCTTCAACAGATAAATGGATAAAGAAGATGTGGTCCATATATACAATAGAATATTATTCAGCCATCAGAAACGATGAATACCCACCCTTTGCATCTACATGGTTGGAACTGGAGGGGATTATGCTTAGTGAAGTAAGTCAGGCAGAGAAAGACAATTATCATATGGTTTCATTCATATGTGGAACATAAGAAATAGCATGGAGGACCATAGGGGAAGGGAGAGAAATTCGAAGGGGGAGAATTCAGAGAGGGAGATGAACTATGAGGGACCCCAGGAAATAAACTGAGGGTTACAGAAGGGAGGATGGTTGGGGTAGCAAGGCGATGGGTATTAAGTAGGGCATGTGCTGTGATGAGCACTGGGTGTTATATGTAACTAATGAATCATTGAACATTACATAAAAAACTAGTTATGTACTATACAATGGCTAACAGAGCATAATTAAAAAAAAAGTTTAAAGGAATTATAGTGGTGTTGTCTCCATCATAAAAAGTGGATCAGAATAGAGAAAATTATCAGGGATAAAGAAGGATGAATAAGGACATAATATAATGATAAAAGAGTCAGTTCACAGCTATCTACTTAATAAAATAACTTCAAATATACCAAGTGAAAACTATTGGAACTTAGAAAAGAATTTTGAAATCCACAATTACATATGAAGATTTTGACACTGGAGTGTTAGCAAATGACATAGAATGTAAGTATATAGAAGGCACAAACATAACTATCAGCCAATTTCACCAAATATATGTAAAACATATGCATACATACACAAATGCATACATACACAATTTTGACTGTTAATGGTAGAATCAATGAGAAATACCCTAGACCATAAAAGTAGTCTCAATAAATCAAAAGATTGAAACGAGACAAAGTATGTTCTCTGACCAAAGTGAAAGTAAACTAGAAATCGTGAACACACAGATATGTGGAAAATGGCCAAATACCCAGGACTTTTACTCGACACTTAAACTGTGGATCAAATAGCTAATCATAGAAAGATTAAAAAAACATTTTAAATTAATATAAAATGAAATACAGCATTTAAAATTATGGAATAATGCTAATGTGATGGTTTGAAAAGTTTATATGTTCAAAGTTATCTAATTAGTGATTTAACCTTGCACTTTAAGAAACTAGGAAAAAAAAATAGACATCCAAAAGACACAGAGAAAATGGAATTAAGAGCAGGGCCCCAAATAAATTGATTTTCAATATACTATCAATGAATGGTTATAAATTATAATTTTAAAAACAATAACTTAGAATTATGAATATTTTTTAAAGATGTATTTGAGAGAGAGTGTATGTGCACATGCATACGTGCACAAGTGGGGAGCATCTCAAGCAGATACCCTGCTGAGTGTGGAGCCTGACTCAGGGCTGATCTCACCCATGAGACTACGCCCTGAGCCAAAATCAAGAGTTAGATGCTTAACTGACTAACCACCCATTGCCCCATGAATGTTTAAATTTCATTAAATAAGTGCATTAACTGAACTGTGAAAAACTGAAGTATTAGTGAGAAAAATTAAAGAATCCCCCAATAAATGGAGAAATGTACTATTCATGGATCAGAGGAGTCAATTTATATTTACTGTTCAAAATTCTTGCCGGTACTGAAAACTTCATGGATGTGACAATCTAAATGAAGGGAAATGGGCCAAAGGATAAATGATTGATAGATGATAAATAAAATGTATGTATACTTTCAGATAATAAGTGATATGGAGACAGTACATATTCTTTGCTTACTGAAAGGTATCATAGATATTTCTATTTTTTAGATTGTTATTTATTTAAGAGGGAAAGAGAGTGAGCAGAGGGAGGAGCAGAGGGAGAGGCACAAGCAGATTCCATGCTAAGCATGGAGCCCTACGTGGGACTCCATCATCCCACCCTGAGATCATGACCTGAGCTGAAACCAAGAGTCAGATGCTTAATCTACTGAGCCACCCAGGCACCCCTCATTTTACAATTTTTATTTGTTACTTATGTAAGAATCGTGACAGGCTTGAGATGCAAGTAAGGCAGGAGACTCTTTCTTCCTTTGTAAAACCCATCATTCATTGGTATACTAAGCTCTTATCAAAGGGCCTGCAGAATAAATACACTTCCTAGAATGGAATTAGTAAATGTATTCTTCAAATTGATGTATACTTCCACAGATTTCTAAATGAGTAAACAGGAATTCTTTGTAGTTGAAAGGATACGTCAGCTTGTTTAAACCCATCTTCTTAGTATTTTACCTTTCTTTTAAGGGAATTAAGTTAAATATTTTTACATTTGTGTTCATGGGTATTTGAGATTCTTTTACAAAGAATGGAGCCAAACACAAATATACAAGATCTGATCACTTATATGAAGTGATACAAGATTTTATCTGTGTGTGTGTGTGTGTGTGTGGGTCTGTAGTACACAAAATTGTGGAGATTGGAGGTGTGGTGTACCGTCGATCCTGTCCTTGTTTTCTGGACAGCTTTTGAGTTTCTTAAGAAAGAGAAGAGTTTGAGATTCAAAGCACAAGCAAAAGTGAGTCATGGACTTGGTGCGAGGCCACCCTTCTCCATTCGACCACTATCTCCCATGCCTCCTTGGATCCCAAAAAGTGGGGATGGGGGAGGAGGTGGGCAACAGCTGAGAACTATTGGTTCCAATTAGCATCATAAATGCCTACAGTTCCCAGATGGACTGTATTCTAATGAATGACGATGATGGCGACCAGCCTAAAGTGAGCTTTAATCAGTAAATAGAAACTGTTCTGATCAGGTTATCTAAGTGACCCTTTAAAAGAAACAAATACAACCATGTCAGGCCCTTTCTTAAATTATTCAGTGGCTTTCCATTTCTTACTGAATAAAAAGCAACAGTGAGTACAATGGTATACATTCGGATAGCATCCCCACATTTTACCCCACATTGATTACTTAAGGATTAAGTAATTGTGTGATTTGTCATTTAATATTACTCTTCTTTGCTAGAATGCAGTGTCCCATAAACCAGACACCATGCCCATCTTCTCATTGCTCTTCTCAGAAACCAGCACATAGCCTAGCCCACTGGTTGAGTGAATGAACGGATATTTTCCCCAAATTTAAATTTGGAGTTCCCAAGAAAGTCATAGATGTGTATTCTCTATATGAAGATATTGATCCAATGGTGGTGGAAAGATTGAGTTTGTGTAGAAAATCTCAGAGGTGTGAAAAGGGAGAAAATCTGAGCATAAGCACAGATGAGCTTCAAGCTTCTCACTTCAAAATTCCAAACTCGGGGATGACATTGTCTGGCTGTAACTTGCTAACGTGGTGTCTGCCTTCCAGAGACTGCTGTTCAGTTCTTCTGCCAAAGGGGATTCCTAAAGTGGTTTCTTCCACTTCCGTTACTGCACAGGATTTCCTTGTCTTCCTCATGTACCTCCTTTGACTACTTCAGTTTTGGAAGCTTTCTAGGAGCACTGTGGCTGTCTTTCAGCAACTCCAGTGATAACATTGGATTTTACCCTTCATTTCTAAGTTTCTTGACATTTATCTTCCCTCTGCTGGTGCTTTCAACCCCTGCTATCTTCTTTAGATGCCTGCTAATCTCTCCTGATAGTTACCATCCTGAAAGACACCTCAGATCTACACACAGACCCTTATCTGCCCCAGTTCCTCCACCTCCATCTTTCACTACCACATGTCTTAAAAAACCATATGCTTCAGAGCGTCAGAAGTTCTGTCAAATGTTATAAAACCTCATGAATAACATAATTGAATCCTCCTTGCTCACGTCCCTTTCCTCTTTAGATTTCCATGCATTATCCTGGGATAAGGATCCCAGGTGTTCCTGTGGCTCATGGCCTCTTTTTATAAAAATAATTTACAGAATTTAAACAATAATTTATACAAATGATTATGATTTGTTAAGATCTATTATAAAAGACAATTTGGGCACTTTGGATATATTTCTATAATTGTGAACAGTAGTCTGGCAAAGTAGGAATTATTATTCCATTTTCTATATAAGGAACAAGCAGACACTTCAAATTCCTTTCGACAGAGTTCACAACCTACACATCTTGGATGGCAAAGTGTCCTTTCTGAGAGCACTTAGAAAGAAATGGTGGTATTTCCTTATTCTCTGCACCTCTTAGGAATATAGGAGTAACTGAAATCTTTACCCTTCTCACAAGGAGAGGATCAATAATTCCATAATACTACATTTAGGTAACCTGGAAAATACAGAAAGGGACTTATCAAAATAACTAGTAGAGGAGGCAAGAATATACAATGGGAAAAAGACAATCTCTTCAACAAATGGTGTTGTAAAAACTAGACCGCTACATGCAAAAGGATGAAACTAGACTTTTTCTTTACACCATACACAAAAATAAACTCAAAATGGGTTAACAGCCTAAATGTGACACCTGAAACCACAAAACTCATAGAAGAAAAGATAGAAAGTAATTTCTTCAACATTACTCATATTAACCCTTTTCTGGATCTGTCTTCTTTGCCAAGGGAAACAAAGCAAAATTAACCTACTGGGACTATGCCAAAACAAAAAACTTTTGCACAGCAAAGGTAACCATCAACAAAATAAAAAGACAAGCTTTGAATGGGAGAAAATATTTGCAATTGATATATATGACAAATGGTTAATATCCAATATATATAAAGAACTTCTGCAACTCAATACCCCCCCCCCCAAAAAAAGATTCAGTTAAAAACTGGGCGGAGAACCCAAATAGACACTTTTCCGAAGAAATCATACAGATGGACAACAGACTCATGGAAAGATGTTCAACATCACTAAATATCAGGGAAACCAAACAACAATGAGATATCACCTCATACTTGTCAGAATGGCTAAAATCAAAACCACGAGAAATAACAAGCATTGATGAGAATGTGGAGAAAAGGGAACCCTTGTGCACTATTGGAGTAGGAATGTAGATTGGTGCAGCCACTGTGGAAACAGTATGGAGGTGCCTCAAATAATTAAAAATAAGAATTAGCATATGATCCAGTAATTCTACTCCTGGGATTTACTGAAAGAAAACAAAACACTAATTCAAAAAGATATATGCACTCCCAGGTTTATTGCAGCATTATTTACAGTAGTCAAGATTCAGAAACAACTTGATAGACGAAAGAATAAAGATTTGGGGTGTGTGTGTGTGTGTGTGTGTGTGTGTGTGTGTGTATATGGACTATCTGTCATAAAAATGAAATCTTGCCATTTGCAGCAATGTGGGTGGATCTAAAGGGTATAATACTAAGAGAAGTAAGTCAGAGAACAACATATATGATTTCACTTATATGTGGTAGTTAAGAAACAAAACAAATGAACACAGAAGAAAGGGATCAAAAAAACGACTTGTAAGTACGAACAGACTGGTTACCAGAGGAGAGATGGGTGGAGGGTGGGGGAAATAGGTGATGAGGATTAAAAGTACACTTCTCTTGATGAGTACTGAGAAATGTGTAGAACTGTTGAATTATAATGTATACCTGAAACTAATATAACATGGTATGTTAGTTATACTTAAATAGAAAAAAAAAAAATCCTGGTAGATAAGTCCCCAAATTTCCCTAGCTTAATGGCAAAGATGACTTTGGTCATGACTGAGAACACGGTTGAGTTTGATGTCAGTGCTGTTGTCATCAGGAAGTAAAAGCAGCATTAAATTTATATTAGTGTATTAATGCTGTGCCTTTGAAACTATCTTGCAGCTTTGCCCATATCCTAGCTATAGCTGTCCATCTTAAAAATGTTCTTTACAATGCCACCTGATAGAAATTTCTAAATGGAAATGTATTATCTTCATGTAAAATTTTTCTGTGGTTCTTCCTTATCTTGGTTAGGCACAAACTTTTTACCATGATATAAAAAATGTTTCAGAATTTGTATCCAACTGGGTCTCTACACAAGTAATACTCCTTTCTTCCATATCCTATCTTCTGCATTCCACCCATAGGAGTGAGATTTAGTTGTCTCTATACCTTGTCATATTTGTATACACTGTTTGCTTTTAGCCTTCTCTCCTATTTTTGACCTCAGGGACAACTGTTACTGATGAAATTGTGTCTTATCCTTCATGTGTTAGGGAGAAAAAACAGTTGAGAACCTCTGTATGTGATTTTCTACATAATTATGGTATTATGAACATTCTGTAGCAATTAAGTGTTCACCTGATCATCTTCCTTTGTTAAGTTAACGCTTTCTTTATTATACATGCTTGTATCTCAGTGCCTGGCACATGGTTGATTATAAGCTAGTAATTGAAAGTGTGAGTGTTGGAATGCTTTCCAGAAAGATGCCTTGCACAATATCCTCCTTTCTTTTTTAAGATATTCATCTTCAAGATTAGTGAATGCCCCAGTGTTTGAGTTTTTGTTTCCTTAAAGAAAGAATACTGTAGAAATACAAAATGGTCTTTATTGATACAGTGCTGCCAACTTAGTTAATAGTGCTACTATTAACTTGATTAATTTAACACTATTTTAAATGTCCCAAACACCAACACACATATGAAAGAATAGAAGAACCAACCTGTTATGATGACATTCAGAAATGGCAAACCTGGGCATTTTGAGAAATGAATGGATTTAATGGCATTTAGGACTTGATTTGTGAGCAGTTGGGGGAAAAAACTCTTAGGATCACTATAAATATTATTTAGGGTTCTGTTTTCAGCAATTCATAAAATGCAGCTCCAAAAGGGAATCTCAAAGGGTACATTCTCAACCCAAGTTTGCAAATTGCACCGTAGTCTTTAGAGGCTCTTCTTACTTGAGTGGGGAAGGCTTCACCATAGTGGTTACTAGTTTCCAGTCATACTCTCACCACCTCAGCTCTTTCATCTGTGTTAGTGCCAAATCTACTTGATGGTGACTGACATACTGTCTCTTTGAAATAGTCATAGAGAAGGCATTTCTTAAAACAGCGGTTGTTCTAACGCCACAGATGGGTCTGTGGCACCCACAATCCTACCCCTGTTTTATAAACAATGCTTGGTAGCTTGCATGAGTTGAGGATTGCATAGCTTCAGGTAATCTTGGAAGGTCTCTCTGGGCCTAAATGAAGGCAGCCAGCATTGTCATCTGATTGTTCCTAAGAGGGGGAGGAAAGTTAAAAGTTTTGAATTCAATATTTGAATGAATTAAGGAACGAATAGCAAATGTTACCGTGAGACCAATTCCCATCCCCAACTTGCCCATAAGGACCTTGCATTTCCTAGTAGCAGAATTGCTACTAGTTGTATGTTCTTGAAGTTGAGCTCTTAATAAAATAGTCATTACAGCTTAATGGAGCAGAGTTTGGATTCTTTTTAAGAAAACAATAGTTTATTCATTTATCCATAATATTTTGGAAGATACTATCATTTAGGAATTTGATAGTATTGCCAGTATTTACTAAAAGCTTACTAGGGTAAAGTAAGAAAAACAATGACTAGAAGTATGGACATTTTTTTTTGACTGCCTGTAAGCAACTCAAAGGTAAGCAAAGAGAGACATGGAGAGGCCCATTTGTAAACCAACAATTACAATCTGAAAACTACATAGTGTGTACATAGAAAATAACTCCTATACAGACTAGACTTGTATATAAAGGATATCCCATGGTACATACCCCTTTTCGTCTGGCATCTTTCACTCAGGATAATTATTTTGTGATTTATCTATTAGTACTGTATGCCAATAGTTCTATTTGTTATTGCCAAGTATATTGGGTTATATAATTTTTACCACAGTTCACTTATTCATTAACCTGTTGAAGATTGTTTCTAGTTTTTGGATAATACAGATAAAGCTACTATAAATGTTCATATATTGGTCTTCATTTGGACATTCTCTCCTTTCTCTTGAGTAAATATCAGGAGTGGAATGGCTGGATCATATAGTAGACGCATATTTGACATTTAAGAAACTATGAAATTGTAAAAGCAAAAAACAGAACACTACAAGTTGTTTTATAAAGTGTTTGTACTCAGCTGTGTATATGTAAGTTGTATATGTGTGTATACATATGCATATACTTATATATGTACGTCTATGTACTTATGATTATGTATACTTTTATATATATGCATTTACAGAGAGACTTTAATGAATTGGCTCATGCTGTTATGGGGAATGGCAAATCTGAAACCTGTAGGATAGACCAGCAGGCTGAAAACATGCATGCATGTGTGTGCGCACACCCATCCACCCATATTACACTTACCCTTCCCTAAGGAGACAGTCTATAATCACATTCAGTAACTGCTTCCAGCTTAAAGGATTTTGAGGTGATCTTCATGCCTCTGTTAGGTCAGATGTGGCTCTGTCATTCTGCACCCCACAGTAAAACATACAGCTGCTGAGAAAGCTTCCATAATATAGAGGTCCAGAGAGAACACCACTGAATCTCCAAGGACAGGTGTGTACACATGCACAAGTATGTACACACATGCACACAATAAATAAATAATAGCTAGTAAGTAAATAACTAAGTTGGTGTATAGATTTCACTTGCTTCTTGCCTAGGCTAAAGAATAATCTCTTCTTTGATAATAGAACGAGTTCCTTGGTTTAAGAATCTGGCAACATACAGAAATGCTTCCTAGGATAACTGTATTTTTCTTTGACTACCGATGACATAACTCAGGGTATTTTAAGTGAACATAATAAGGGACCGGAAGCCATTCATTGTAATTGGTTAGATTATGCAGTAAAAAAATCTCAGTTTTTTGTATAACATTGTTTGCAGTTTCTCAGAAAGAAATGTAGCACCCTGTTAAGCAGCTAGTCAGTTTTGTTATAATAAGCACCATGGATTAGAATTGACTTATAGAAATGTTATAAATCCATAATTGTTGAATCTGGATCATGCACTTGTTTCTTTTTCTACGTGATAGTCTTCCGTCATTTCTATCCTTTCTTTTAGCCCCCAGAGAAATGACATCCATTGTCTTTTCTACCTAGAGACTGTGTAAAGTATTGGCATGGGTGATGAAGCATAGTTCAGTGTTTCCCTGTCATAAGGTGCCTCCCATAAAAAGGAAGCAATTATTACCTCTACACTGGAGTCAAGAGCAGGAGATGACGAAGGGATGGAGTAAAAAGAAACAACATGACACATTTTTATAAGTACTTCTGGGTCCAAAAATCAATCCCCGCTGTCCTTGTTGACTAATTGCTCATTGCAAAATATTTTGTTTTCTTTGTTTTACTCCTGGAAACCAGAGGATTATTTGGTGCATGCCCTCATATTGTTGGCATCAGGTAGAAGGTCTCTCTTTAAAAAAAGAAAAGAACTGTATGTAATATTCTTTCTCATGTCAGACAGGTTACCTTGGATGGAAGTTGGTTCCTTTTTATGGGGAGTCTACTGAAGACAATAAGAAACAACTAATATAT
>PISX010022099.1:0-32369 GCA_004024625.1 Mellivora capensis
AGACTAAAGAATCATGGGGAGAAAGCCATGAATTCCGCGCTTTGCTTTCTCCTCCTCTGGAGTTCCGCTGCTCTCCTTGTTAACTGAACTTGGTCTTGGCTGGATTTCCTTTGATCTTCTGGGGGAGGGGCCTGTTGTAGTGATTCTCAAGTGTCTTTGCCTGAGGCAGAGCTGCACCGCCCTTACCAGGGGCCGGGCTAAGTAATCCGCTCGGTTTCGCTTTTGGGAGCTTTTGTTCCCTGAGCGCTTTCCGTAGAGTCCGGGGGACGGGAATGAAAATGGCGGCCTCCTTGTCTCCGGCCCGGAAGAGCTGAGATTCGGGGCTCCACTCCTCAGAGAAAAGCTCCGGCTACTCCCATCTCCCTCGTCCCTGGCCGTGCTCCGAGCTCACCCAGCCCGCGACCGGTCCAAGATAACCCCGAGCTGAGAGCTCACTCCTCGGCTCTGTCTCTGTAGCCGGCTTCCCGCTCCGATACCTACGAGCTCTGCGACACTCAGACATCCCCGATCCTTCTGTGACCCTGCGGGACCTGGGGCCACGCTGACCCCGCGTGGGCTTCACCCCGGTTTAGCCTCTGGAGCGATGCCCCTCCATGGAGCAGACTTTTAAAAGTCCCGATTTAGTGCTCCGTTGCTCCGCCGCTTGCTGGGAGCCGGCCCCTCCCCCGCGGTCTAACCTCCCGTCGCTTTTGATTCACTTCTCCGCCAGTCCTACCTTCCAGAAAGTGGCTGATTTTCTGTTTCCAGAATTGCTGTTCTTCCTCTCTTTGATCTCCCGTTGGATTTGTAGGTGTTAGCAATGGTTTGATAAGCTATCTAGCTGATCTCCTGCTACCTGATGTTGTCTCAGCTGCTACTTCTCCGCCATCTTGACCGCAATTCCCGATTGTTCATTTTGTTAAGCATATTTCTTGCAGAGGCATATATTATTTCTAATGGCAACATCTAGAGGGAATGGATGACAGAACCACGAGTTCCTATAATGCTTTCATTCAGCAAACATTACCTAAACACATACTCTGTGCCAGCCCAGTGCTAGCCAGGCCCTGTGGGGAGAGCTGGCCCTCTAGTAGCTCATACACACACAGGCTCTGTTTTGGTGCTTCTAAGATGGGAAGATTAGTCAACTGGAGGAATTAAAGGATGGCTACTTCTGGTTGAGGGGCATCGAGGTAGAGTTAGGGAGTGAAAAACAACTGGATATAATTGATAATATTCTAATTATTTGGGGTGGGCTCTATCTCTGGTGTTTATTATTTTTTTGAATAAAAGAAAATACCTAATGGATCAATTTCATGAACCAATAATGAAATGGTATCATCAGTTGTAAATTACAAAATATCAATTCTGTGTTCCAAATATCCTTATCAGTGAGTCTGCAATAATGTAATAGAGATTGAAGAAAGAGACGGCATAGTGATCAATGGAAAGGGCTTTGCAGTATTTCTATTGTGAATCAATGTCTGAGTTAATTCACTGGTCTTGTTCTTATTTACATTATAGAAATATTTGCTTTATGAGGGTTTTTTGTATATTTTTGTTCACTGCTATATCTGTGGTGCCTTGTACATAGTATTTGTTCAGGAAATATTTATTGACTGGTAATATAATAAATCATAAGATTCTTTAGTCTTTATAAGACACACATCTTTAATTTTTTTCAAAATTAAAAAAACATGTTTCTGTACTAAAGAGTGTGTATTTCTAAAAGGGCAACATTTAGATCTTGAAGATATTGTATGGCTTTTAATAGCAATGTGATTAGATAGATAATAATGATAAAGTCCAAAATTGCCTAAATTGTTCCTGTGAAATACTTTAGAAACTCTTAAAAATAGATTTAATTAAGATTATTGGCAGACTAAATTTATCTGACCTTTAGGTAAAACATTTAACACCTTATCTGAGGAAGGTAATAGCATAATTTGGAATTAATAAGATATGTAGCTCAGTGAATTCTTAGAGATTGTTTAATCTAATCCTTTCATTTCATAAGTTATGAAACTGAAAAGGAAAGTAGAAGTTATGAACTGCTAAATTACACATATTTTTAAGAAGAGAATTTCTTTTCACATATTCTTTTGGCTTAATGATGAATCTCTAATAGAAGAAATAAATAATGTTTTTGTAATATTCTAAAATTTCTAATCAGAGGGGAAAGTTTTAGAAAATTAGAAACTAAAACATTTGCTAACATAAAGTGGATTTGATGATTTAACTTTTAGTTATAAATATATTTACAATATTTTTTTTTTCAAAATTGGTGGTCTATAAAAACTGGTTAAAAGATATGATTAAATAAAGTAAAATGTTGAAAAATAAAACTGTATCTATTGAAAATTAATTTTATAATGAAAAATATTCCTACAGCGTCTGGATAGATTCATTGGTTAATTCTCTTCCACATTTAAAAAAGAAATAATACCAATTTTACACAGACTCTTTCACTCTTTAATGAGGACAGCATATGTTTCAAAACAAACCATAACCAAGTCATTAAAAGAAAGGAAAATTATAAGCCAATATCTCTCATGAACGTAGATGGAAAAATCCTTAACAAAACCTTAGCAAATTGAATCCAGCGTTACACAAAAAGTTAAACTTTATGACTGAGTGAGATTTATCCTAGAAATGAAAAGCTAATTTAGCATTCAAAAATAACTTGCTATAGTTAATTGTATTTATGGAATAAAAGAGAAAAATGTATGATCATTTCAATAAGTGGGTACGAAGCATTCCACTGAATTCTATACCCATTTATGGGTTAAAAACAAAACTGCCAGAAAACAGACTAGATGGAGGTGTCCTTAATCTTTTAAAGGGAATCAATGAAAAACCCATCAACTAATATCATATAAAATGGTGAAATATCAAATGGTTTTCCTATGATTGGGAACAAAGCAAAGAAACTCACTTTTACCACTTCTACATTTTGTGGAAGCACAAGCCAGTAAAATAAGGGAAGAAATAATAATAAAAGGCTTACAGAATGGAAATGAACAAGTAACAAAACCATGAATGTTTAGTTAGAATATCTTAGAGTCTAAAGAATAACTTTTAAAATTAATGAATTTAGGGAGATTATGTTAATAAGTAAATGTACAAAAATCAATATTTCTATATATTACTTGAAAATAAAAATTGTAAATGTCACAAGTATATAAATGCAAAAACATGGTTAGAAAAAATTTAACAAAAGATGTGAAAGGCCTATAAACTAAAAGCTATGAAATATCACTGAGAGGAATTAAGGAAGTTCTAAGTAAGCAGAAAGATGGATTATATTCATGATTGGAAAGAGTGTTGAGATCTCAGTTCTCTCCAAGTTAGTTTACAGACTCAACACAGTCCCAGTCATCATCTTAGCAGATTTGTTTGTAGAAATTCATGAGTCTAAAATTTATTTGGAAATCCAAATGACCTGACCTAGATTAGCCAAAACAATTTTGTAAAAGAAGAAAGTTATAGAATTCATGCTACCTGATTGTAAGATTGACCTAAAGTTACAATAATTAAGACAGAGTGGTATTGGCATAAAGATAGACAAATACATCAATGGAATATAATGTGGAACCCAGAAATAGACCAACACGAATATGACCACCTGATATTTGAACAAGGTTCTGAGGTAATTCCGTTGAAAAAAAAAAGAGCATCCATTCCAAGAAATAGTTCTGAAACTATTGGATAACTGGGTGAGAAAAAATAAGCCCAAGTCTGCTACACATCATATGCAAACATTAATTCAAGATGGATGATAGGCCTAAATTTAAAAGCTGACTGAGTTGAAGCTTCTAGAAGAAAATATAGAAGAATGTATTTAAAATGTTTGGGATATATAGGACACAAAGCACAAACCATACAAGAATATAGTTAATAAATTAGACGACACCTGCTCTTTGAAAGACACCATTAAGAAAAAAATGAAAAAGTAAGCCACAGGCTGGTAGAAAAATATTCTCAATGAATACATCAGGCAGACAACTCAATACATACATCAAAGGGCTGACCGGTATCCCGAATATACAAATAATTCCTATAAATCATCAAGAAAAACAAACAGGCAAATTAAAAAAGGGGCAAAAGACGTGAACAGATACTTTGTAAAAGAAGGAGATTAATGTAATCATGGTATGAGGAAGAAAAATGATAAATTTAGTATTTAGGTGTTGATTTCTAAATGCTTTTGTTTTGATGTAATTTTTTTTTCAAATTGTACCCTTATTAGAAATATCTAAACGATGTTCAATGCTGGTTGCATGTTAGAATCACTTAGGAGCCTTGAACAACACCAGTGTTCAGGTTGCATCCCTGACTGGACTCATTTGGGTGAGGGTCCTATGGATATCAGTATTATTAGAAAGTTTTGAGTGACTATAATGTGCTTTTAGAGCGAGAACCAATGTGCCAACACATGATGTGTTATGTCCCTGACTTCAGGTTTGAGAGGAGCTTACATAAACTGTGCTGAATTTGTACCATGAAAATCTGATTTACTACTGTCAACTTTCTGAACATATATTACGTGTTATGCAACAGGAACCCACAGAGAGCAGGTAATACTGTTAGCTGGAGAGGGACTGTTGTTTTAAGGATCATGGAAAAGCCTTTGTGGTGTTGAGGCTGTAAAATTGGCAACCAGCATCTCATTTAATGGTTTATTTGCCTAACATTTTGATCAATTTGTCTTTCTTACTCTGATGATGTAGACAGCAGGATCCTTTTAAATTTGGACCATATACTTTAGGCATAGCCTATTACCTCAGTAACCGGTGCTGCCAACTGTGTTTTATTGGATGTTGATGGTGTGAGCCAAAGGTGGCTTGTTGTAACAGCAGTGGCAGGAGTAAGTTACTGGGCTTATGAGGCTGTTCGTTTTAGTTGCAGGATGTCATTTCCTCCTATCTCCGTTTACAGACTCATCAAGTTGCCTTTTGAGTCACACTGTCACACTGGTATAATGTCAGTGATTCCCCATTAAATATTTTTCTTTCACATGGCAAAACTTCATTGCTGTTATTTAGAATTGGTCTAATCCTAATGTGGGCATTAAAACTCTTCTTATTTCCATTCTGCCCTCTGCATGAGTTTTTTCTCCCTTCTTTTTCTTACCTAAAAAAATTTAATGAACACTTTCTTAACCTCTTCACTACTTCTCCATTCCTTTTTTCTCTTATTAAGGATGTTGCTTATGGTTAAAGATTATATTTGAGTTGTATTCCTTCCTAGTTTCCTCTGTCTTTCCCTTCTTTCCTCCCATACCCTCAAATATTTATCAAGACCTCTCTGATGAGAATCATTCAAGAGTTAATTGGAGTTTTTACCTTAGAATGGAAGTCAGCAGTTTTAAAAAGCAAACACTGTTAGAAATACAATAGGTAAAAGAAACTGCAGGAAACTATATACATAGAAATCAAACTTGATGAATATGGTATATGGAAACCTAGCAAACCTTCTTTGCAGGTGAAGTGAAGGAAAAGTGGCGGTGGCAGGTGGAGAGGGAGGTGGGAGTCATACCTGACTTTGCATGCACGCCAAATATGACTTTTAATAAAACATCAGGGAGGATGCGTCTATCTCAGTCTTAGACTCTGTACTCTAGACCTTATTTATCAATATCTTCGAAGTTCCTAGGTTCCTGATATATTACACTAAAAGGATTGAATTCAGTTCCCTTCCAGCTCTAGCAATTTGTTATGCTACTTGCAAGGCCTTGTTTAGACCACAATTCATTTGGTAACCTCTTTACCAGGGTTTGCCACCAGAGGACAGGAGAAACTATGGTTTAATTCTGAGTAATTTCTAAATTATAGGAGGAACAGCGCTTCAAGAAAGGTATTCTAAAGTAAGTCAATATGAGGGGTTCAAATCAGAGATCTGTCCAGGAAATAGGACATCTCCAAGGAATGGGGAGTAGGCCTTGACAGTTTCCACTGTTTAATAATACACTTGCCCAGCATTTATCCTGTTTGATTCCTATATATCCTTCAGACTCAGGTCACTTCCTCTGCAGGCCTGCCTTACTCTAGAGCCTGCCCTAGGAGCCATTCCTCTGAATCCTCCATCATAACCTGTAATGCATGGTATTTACAATAATAATCTCTTTTGTATTTTTCTGACTTTTCCACTGGCCTGGGATCAGGGATCATATTTTTCAGCTCTGAAACACCAGTATATAATATAGTATGAAACACATTGTAAACGCACAATAATTTATTTATTTTTTTAAAAGATTTTATTTATTTATTTGTCAGAGAGAGAGAGAGTGAGCACAGGCAGGCAGAATGGCAGGCAGAGAGAGAGGGAGAAGCATGCTCCCTGCCGATCAAGGAGCCCGATGTGGGACTCGATCCCAGGACGCTGGGATCATGACCTGAGCCGAAGGCAGCCGCTTAACCAACTGAGCCACCCAGGCGTCCCCACAATAATTTTTTTAAAGCAAATGGATGAGTATCCAGATATTTTGTCTCCTTGGTATAACCGTCCATAGTTCTTTGCTGGTGGTGGCTTCAGTACTGGAGAGTCAAGTGCTTCATGGCCTTGTGCAGTATAAATCTTCAGTCGTTGACTTGGCAGAGATTTTCTGCACATTTTTCTAATGCAACTTCTCTCAGGTTTCAAGTTTTATAATTAAAGTTTTAATTTTATGGCTTAAGTGTTTATTAAGTGTTTTAAAATATGACATCACTATAACATTTTTAAAAATAGATGTCATACATTTAAAATACAAAATATTTATATGTACATCCTTACATGTATGTTAAATATGTAGCTATGGTTAGAAACAGTATGGATTAATGTAAAGAGCACCAGTTCCTTCGGTAACCAGCTATTGGGACTCAAGCAAACCTTTCCATTTTAGTTTAATAGCTACAACAAAATCTGATTCCTTTAATGGGTGGAATGTGGCAGAGCTTGCCTCCGATAATGAATCTGGAATAGTTTGAAAGTGTTAATGACATATAAAACTAATAAAACGGCACTGTGTGATGATCTTTACTAGATCCTTTACGATTTAGAACAGTACTGGAAAGCATCTTCCTCCCTGAAGAGTACATGCATGTGCTTGATAAGCCTTATTTATTGACACATTACAGTTTTCCTTGAATAACATGTGGTAAACATATGTGCTCTCAGGGGATGCTCAGGGGATCCTGTAGGAAGCTGGGGCAGTTTAAAGTCTAGACTCTTATTTTTTTGAAACCCTTTCTTGCCTCCCCCCTACTCTTCAAGTGCACACTCATTCCTATGTGGCCCAACTTACCTATCAGAAACCATTACCCGGTCAGCTGCCCAACCTAGAAACCTCTGATCTGTCTCCCTTCCCTCCCATGTGCTGCCAGTCACTTGTTCCTTTAAAGTGTCTGTCCTCCCATCTCCCCCTCTCCATGTGTGCTGCTGCTACTCGAAGGCCAGCCCTCCACATCTCTTTCCTGCTCTATTGCCTCAGCTTCTTCTCCTCGGCCATCATCTGTGCTTCACACGCAGCACACGTGTGTAAAACCTCCACCTCACCAGTTCTGGGGAATTGAAAGCCCAGTTTTCTTTATTTGGCCCAAAAGGAACTTTTTGGTTTTTCAGCCTTGTCCTCCTCCAAATCGTCACCATGGATGTCGACAGTCTCCGTATCATCATTATCGTCATTCCCTCCACCGGCACAGGAACGACTTACCACATGCCAAGCCCTGGGCTGGGAACAAGAGTCTTCTCAATTCATCTTCAGCGCGGTGAAGTTTCGTGGTGAGGAGAAAGAGAAAATTGAGGCTCGAGAAAGCTCAGTAATAGGTAGGAAACAGGACCCCAACTTGGGACCCCTGGGACTTCAGAGCCGGAACATTAAACCACTACTTCCTTGACATTCTCCTGAAGAGCAGGCACCTTTACTCCCCTTCTGTTCATCCATGCTGTCCCAAATGCTCTTTCCTCTTTAGTACCTATCAGCTTCCAACTCATCTCTTACGATGCTGCCCAAATCCCACCTTTCTCATGGCAGAGAGCTTGTGGAAGATTCCAAAGGCCACAGTCCTAGGAAATAACATAACTGAAATAAAAAATGAGGCCATACAACCACAGCTTTTCTTTCATCAAAATAGTTGCTTTGATGGACACCTCTAGCACAGGCTTAGAAATTTATCCAAGACAACTTACACATTGCACTTTGCAGCCTAGGCTCATGTTCCTGAGAAGATGACCTTTAAAAGAGTCCTGTCAGCTCACCTCCCAAATTTTCCATCCTGCAAACACAGAAACAATTGAAAGGAGAAGTGTTTATAAGTGTTCATTTGCGTTCTTGGGGAACCTAGCCCAGGTAAAGCAAAGGTACCCAGTTTCTTAGTTCTCTCTTGCAGGATGCAGCTGTTAAGTCAAACAGGTTGGTCTCCTACAAGGAGACTCTAAGCCTTTGGTGGCTTCTGCTAATTCACATAGACTGGAATTGAAATAGATACACAGTGGGAAGTCCAGTTACCTTTTCATCAGCAGAAACCCAACACTGTTTTTCCTTAGAAGATGCTAATAAAGTTCAGCTAGGTTTTGAAAGCTCTCTGAATGCGTGGGCAGGCCATTTTGTATAAGATCACACAGCTCTTTATGAAGAAAATTCTTTAGTATTAAATGAATATTTTGCTTCCCAGAAATTGTTGATTAAATTACTGCAAATGATGGTATTAATTTTATGGTGGGAAATCCAATAGAATACTAAGGAGAGAAAACACAGAAAACAATAGTGTAAATATGGTTCTTAACTGAGGGTGAGCAGCAGAATAACTTGGGAAAAGGTTTCCAAGTACATATGATGACAGATTTCCCATTTCCCTCAGATTCTAACTCAGTACACCTGCGATGTTGCCAGATATTCTTCTTTTTTTCTTCCCCAAAAGCTTTTCAAGTAATTCTGATGTACTTAGACTGGATTATAAGTGGGAGTGATGGTTTCAAACCATGTTACTAGTCTTACACAGCCTTAACTTTTCATCCTCTTATATGAAAATACAGTAAAATATCACTGTCTGACATGCAAATTCAAATTTCTAGTCAGAGGCTTAGGACACATGACCTAGGAGCTTAGATCCTATTATAAAGTGTTTTTCCCCTTCTGGAATTAAACAGGAACTTTGGCCGATTGTTATTTTAATGGTGTTTCAAACTAGTTTTGGAAACTGAAACCCTCTTTTCCCCCCTAACAAAAGTAGTCCTTACTATAAGAACAGATGAAAGAGGAGATTCCTTGGATGAAGTGAGGGCTATGTAACCGCTTTCCACTTCCTTTGGGTTCTTGTGACTTCCTTGATTCTCTTGGGGCTCCATAGTTATAACCACTGGTAGGATAATCACCACGTTTCACAGATGAGGAAACTAAGGACCAGTGAAGTGAAGAGGCTTGCCTTGGAAACCATTGTTAGAATGTGAGTCCTCACTGCCAGTGGAATGGAGCCCCGCATCAGGCTCTCTGCTTAGCAGGGAGCCTGCTTCCTCCCCTCTCTTTCTCTGCCTGCCTCTCTGCCTACTAGTGATCTCTCTCTGTCATATAAATAAAATCTTAAAAAAAAAAAAAGATGTGGGCTGTTGTTATCCTCATTAACATTTTGAACAACAATGCCATTCTTAATCTTGGACTTATGATTGCTAAAACAAATGGAAAAATACGTGTAAAATTAAATTAGTTTTATTATCCCATTAAAGGAACCGTTTGATTTTGTCTGTTGGGAAAAATCTAATAAAATCAGATGTGATATTAATTAAGTAGAGTAATATAATGAAACTTCAAAATTGTAAAATTGGATCTGGACAGGGCCCTGTAGAGGAGGTGATATGTTATCTCATCATATGAAATCTCATGGGGTTTTCTCTATTATACATACAATGGCAAAATGTAGAGATTAGTTGAGTCTTTTTCCATCTAGTCAAGAAAAGACTAAGAGGCATTACAAAAGGAAATTATGGTGGTAGGAACAAAACAAACGATTTAACTCAATATGATCTTCTTACTTTAGCAACTACTGCGCTCATCTTAAAAACTTCCTAGGAGAGGTGGATTCAATTTGTTACAAAACCCGCATGTTTCCTTTTTTTTTCACATTGCACTTTTAAATACACCTGTTAACTAGTTAAATCATAGAATGTGTTGATTTACATACATTTTATTTAGGTTGAATAACTCTAAGCCATATAATTATGTAGACATTTTATTTGAAAAAGGAAAAAAAAAAAGGATACTGTAAATCTCCACTCCCAACCCTCCCCCAAAACTAATAATGCCTTATTTTCTGCAGGTGACAGAATACAGAACATTGCATTTCAAAATTCAATTTTCTTTATTTCATGATAGCATTAAAGCATATTTGAAAGGAATATATGTAACTTAATGGGATGCCACCTGTTACATCACTAATGGCGTTTCCTAGAGAGCAAAACTTGAATAAAAATACAAAGCAAATACTGAATATTTTTGAATAGCAGGTGACATTGGGCAGAAAGATAGCTTTTCTGTCACCAGCATTGTACATAATTTTTTAAAGGGAACATTTTAGATGGAAGAGAACTTCTGAGGCACTAGAATACTAAATCCTGCATTTATTGGGAGATGCAAATGATGAGATAAATAGATAACACAAAATAAGAGAATGGACTTGGTGCTAAGTCATTCACTGAGGAGGGTAGAATAAGCTTTACTTGGTAGGATTTAAGATTGCCACAGAAGCCTTCTGTGAAGTATGAGGCGAGCGTCTTCTCTTAAATCATCAAACAAATTAAAAATAGCAAAATTTTGGTTAAGTTTCTTGTGCCTCATCCATCCAGAACAGACTTGAAGGTAATACCCAGAATTAGAAAGTGAAAATACTGGGGATCAATATTTTGTTGAGGTAACCAGGATTCCAGGGCTCAGTAACAAGGGAAGACAGAGACAAACTGACCCTGTAGCTATGGTTCCCAATTCTGGCTGCACAATAAAATTGCCTGGGGAGCTTTGGGAGTAAAAAAAAAAAAAAAAAAAAAGGAAATCTCACTACTTAGGCCCCTCCCAGGTCATTTAAATCAAAGTCCTTGAGGAGGTGATTCATAGGCATTACAAGGATTTGTTAAAAACTCTGCAGGTGATTTAATGTGCAGCCAGCCTTGAGAACTTCTGTTCCGTAATAGGAATACAATAGCAATACTTCTCATAGAAACAGGGAAAGTCATCTCCCTAATAAAACCATAAACTGGTATTTGGCAAATTTGGTGTCTATAAATCTAAGAGAAAGACTGGAGAGTCTTGTCCCTTAAAGGGGAATGCATCTGTTTCTTTTGTGGACAAAATAATTTCCTAGAGTGTAAATTATCTTTAAAAAAAATTCTGTAAGAGACATTTCCAAGAATATATCAGCTTTTTGGCTGGCAGGAAGAAGTCACAATCTGGTTACAGAGAGAGCCAATATATTATATAAGAACATCTTGTCATAGACTTAATTCTGTGATTCTGGTGTGCCTATGAATATTTTTGATGGTGAAGACAAGTCTTAAATTACTTTTTCCTAGCACATAAGCATCGAATACTAGGAATTTGAGATTTTGTCTGTTAAGCATTCTAGTTCTTCTATTTGTAAGTCAGAGAGCAAATTCAAATGTATAGACCTTAGTAGTTTTATTCAGCAGAAAGCAGAGGGAAAAAATGTCAATGAACAACCATTGATGGGACCCAGGTGATTTTGTTTTTTAGTGTCAGTTTGAGTAAGAGTCATGCCTGTAGGAAGCGATAAGAAGAACTACCATGAAGAGTGTCTGCTGCAGATGGTGTGAATTAATCAGCTTGCTGATGCTACCTTGAGTGAGGTCCATCAAACAGTTCAGGCCATAATAGAGGGCAACATAAATATTTCATGCATGAATAGGACCCAGAAATGGGAAAGACTAGGTGATAGTACAGTGAACTGGAGTTTCATAGTAGTTGTAGGAAATTGGCTTATTTACAGAAGAACCCTAGTCAGAGATCAGAGGTGTAAAAAGCAAAGTCCAGCCACCTAGGAAAAGGCAATGACCAGGTGAGGTACCAAGAGAACAACCCCGACAGAAGAGATTCTGGAAATAGCTCCATTCTGAGGGGGATACTAGTCATATTGAGAAGGGATCAAGGCAGAAGCCCAGATCTATAGACTGAGCTATTGTGGAGGAAATGGGTATAATATAGCTAAGGAAGACTGTAGGAGTAAGTCATTGCTGTACTCCCATTGATAGCCTCCAAGCCCCAGTAGACGGTATGAGGAAGGCTGTTCAAATACTTGTTGCTCCAGCTTGGATTTTTCCTTGGGACTGGAGCTAGGTGTGCATGTTGGGCTACATGGTTGTTTTCGGTCTTGGGGGCTACAGAGATCCAGAAGAAATGAGGTAATACCTGATCAAAGGTTGCTCCCAGTGAACACGATTCGGATCCTGCCACCTCCAGAAATTACCAATAGTCGTACACCAAGAAAATGAACTCATTGTCACCTACCAAAATAATCACTTCTTTCCTTTCTTCCTCTCCTCTTTGCTGATAGAGATAGGACACAGGATGTAATTGGGAGATGAAGGTTCTCTTTAAAGCTCTCAGACTTTGATCTAGACTCCAGGCAAAGGTTTTCAGTTGGAATGCGTCATCTTTGGAGCTTTTTCAAACTAAACATACCACTACCTTCTCTTCATTTCTATATTTTTCTGGAAATTCTGATTATGTTCTCTCCCTCTATCTCTCAGCCTCCCTACCCAGGTATGAACAAAATGCAGAAATCTTCCCTATTTAAGGTCCTTGTTCAGTGTCATTCATGACACTTGTAATTATGTATTTAATGTATTCCCTACGAAGATATGAGCCATGCTACTCATATCTATGAGGAAGGAATCTGTTTCTGAAGTGGAGAAAGCATTTAATAAATATCTAAGTAAATGAGTAAAAGAAACCACTTGCTCATCTATTTATGTTTAATTCAACATATTTCATTGATCTTCCCTCCTGCTTTAACAATCATTAACAATGAGAATGTCTAAAGTCTTTTTATTTATTACTATATAATGTTATTTTTGACCATTATTCTCGTTTTAAATGACTTTAGATATAAGAAGATGAAACAGTTATATATTTATATATTTCTTTATTATATTATATATTTATTCTGAAGTATACTACAAAATGTGCTTTTAGACAAAATTTCTCACCTCTATCACCTCAAATTATTAAAGGGAGAGGAATATGGATATAATGTGAAGGAATCTGGTGGATGGCCTTTCAGAGATGACAGTTATATTCTTTGTCCTATTATCCATTATCACCAGCATGGCTAAGTTTTACTGTATCATAAAGTCATGTCTCCTCAGAACACAGCAATACTATGCAGATGAGTGAGTGAACTGGATAACAGTAGATTTATGTGGCAATTTTATTTATAGTTCCATGGTTACCATACGATGATTATTTTTTAACTTTGTGAGCTCTCTGGAACTTGTTTCTTATTTTTTTTAATTATAGCTCACTTATTATTCAGAAACTTTTACATAATAGTTCCACTGCTTTGATAAGATTTGGAATTACCTTATAATATTGGATTTTAGGCCGAATAAATCAGTTGATGAAGAACCCTTGTGTGAATCATGGGAATAACTGATGAAAGAATAATGAAAGCTCTTACACCCACTGCTTTTTGCTTTAATGATAGCTTTCATTAGGTGGGTGTAATTTTGCTAAGGCTCAGTCTGGATTAACCTGATCTAACACATTTTTATGGCAAATGTGAGTTTTCAAAGTTTTCTGGTTTTAGAGGATCAATGACATATGAGCATTGTCCTCCTAATTACCATTACATTTTTTGGCTCTTTGTCTATGAGAACTTAATCCCTGTTACTCCTTTTAATTCCAGTGGTTTTTTTTTTAATTTTTAATTTTTTTAAAAAATTTTATTTATTTATTTGATAGACAGAGATCACAAGTAGGCAGAGAGGCAGGCAGAGAGAGAGGAGGAAGCAGGCTCCCTGCTGAGCAGAGGGCCTGATGTGGGGCTCGATCCCAGGACCCTGAGATCATGACCCGAGCCAAAGGCAGAGGCTTTAACCCACTGAGCCACCCAGGCGCCCCTAATTCCAATTTTTAAATTTATTTTCTACCCTACTGTAAATGGACTAGAAAGGCATGTTGTCTACTTTGTCTCAACTTTGATATCTGGCATCTAAAGCAGAGCCCAGGACAGTGAAATCCTGCAATAAATACCTGTTGAATCATGGAACCTTAACTCCCATCCTACTTTGAATAAGGTGAGGGTGAAACTGATTAGCAAGTGCATACATTTTAAAAGTAACTAAATATTGACTCTATCCTACGGCCTTATCTAACTTGACCTTTTTGGTCTCTGTAGAACTGCATATTCTTCATCAGTTTTATGCACGTGATGCTCCTCTGTGGCCCTGGCACTGTCCAGGCAGTTGTTACTACTGTTGTTATTTTCCTGCCATCTTAACTCTTCTCTTCTCCCCTTTCGTCCTACAAGTAAACTAAACCAGAAATCTCTCTCCTTTTCTGCTCACCAAGCTGTTCTTTCGAATTACTTCTATCAAAATTTTAACAATTACCAACAATTACCTGATTTAGGAAGCTTTTTCTCAAGGACAAAAGGGTTGGGAATATAGAAGAATCTGAAAAAAGGCCAAGCCTCCCCTTGTCCTGCCCAAATCCCCCAAATATGGTGGCCTTTCACTTTAGGGATTTTCAACCTGCGGATTTGCTTCTTTCAGATCTCTTGTTTAGAATGTAAACTCACTGGGCACAAGAGTTTAGTCCGTTATATTTCAAACTGTTCCAGGCAATTTTGATCTTCAACTCAGGGTAGTTTCGGTCGTCAGGGCTTTAGTTATCTGTGGTAGGAAAGGTCATCATTAGCAGAAACAGTATAGATATGACTTTTTAAAACTTATATTGAGGTGTATTATTGCTGTTTTAAAGTTGAATCATTTTTCTGTATCGTTCCAATTTTAGTATATGTGCTGCCGAAGCGAGCACTAAAGTTGAATCATTTTTAAAATCAACTAAGATACAATTAGAATTACTTGGTCAATAAGTATTTTTAAGTAGCTACTCTGTCTTTAAAAACTTTGGGTTTTTTGGGGGGGGAAAACAGCATAAAACAGTCTAAGAGAACATTAAAACTTAAGATAACAGTATTTTAGTATATTTGTTTGACTCAATATATTGTTTTTTATCTTCATTCGACAAAAATCAGCCATGCCAGAAGCAATTTATAAGCCATGTGATATGGATGGATATACCCTGGATAACACACTCATTTACCCTTCTGAAAAAGGCGTACATTTCTGAGCTGCAAGTGAACCATTAATAAATATTTCTGTTAGTGATGTGCGTTTGTGTGTATTCCATTTGCTTTATAATCATATATGTGACCTGGTAGAAACCCTTCCAAGCACCAAGGTTTATTAAAGAAGATTTGGGCAACACCAAGATGTTCAAGGCCAAGGAGATTATGGGTGCCCAGAGTGGGGATCTGGAGTTGGAGGAAGGCTTACAAGTAGCATGGGTCTGTTGCATGTTTCTCTCCTGACTGACACGCATTATGAAACAAAGACATAGCTGAAAACAAAACAACTAGAGGTCAGTCTACACAGTCCTTCCTTCTTTTCTTAAAAATAATGCTACTATATAAGACATTTTAAAAAAATACATGATCATGAAAACAATTTAGCTTTCTACGTTTCTCTCTTTGAAATTGGGGATTATTTTATCTCAGAAGATGCCCTACTTTCAATGAGACACAAATTCAATGTGTAATAATTTGGAGGTCATCTCAACAAAATCTTTCAACATAATGTATTTTTTTTTTCAACTGCAGGCCTACATATGTCACCTCTTAATTCTCATTATACAGGGCAGGATTTTAAGGCAATAAATGGACCGGAACACACCTCATGTTTTAGAGCCCTTATCCGCTTGTCTGACGTTGTTCTAATTTATTCTAAATTGGATATAGAGTGAACAATATTGTCCTTTATTATTATATTTCAGTATAATAATTTAATTTTTATAACTTATTGCTCTGCATATGTCATATGGCCAGATTTGCCCCCCATTATTGGAGCTATCTTGTTGTATTAGGGTTAGAGATGGCTCACATTCCAAAGACATCACAGACTTTGTTCTAGTTAGACTTCTTATCTAAAACAAACAAGCTATTCTTCATATTCAATTTTAGCTTTGAAGTTAATCCAAAGTAAATAGCAAAATAAAATGTTGCCTTAGTGTGTACCTTTTAATAATGCATCCTCCATCTACCTCTGAATTATAAAGATTTCCAATGAAGTTGTATCCAACAAAAATTTGGGGTCAGGAAAAAAAATTAGAACTCACCAGTTCATCTACTGATTTAAAAATTTATAGTTTTAAGTAAAATATACTTTGTTTTCTGTATCTTATGTAGAAGAGGTTTGGCAGTTCTAAATTTTATCTGTTACTACAGAAGCCAAATTATCCCAAAATAATCTCTGCATTTAGTTCAGAAATAGAATTATTTCTGATTGAATGAAATGTTTCATTACACAAAGTATACTCTGCTGTATTTCTGAAATAGTATAGTTAACTGTAGCAACAGAAATTTTTACATATTACTCCAGATGTGTACCTGATATTTAGATACTGCAGCTTTAATGCAGCCCTACTGAAGCAAGTGTCTCTCTCTCTCTCTCTTTTTTATTTTGGGGATACTTTGAAGTAGTCTGTTTGCTAGGAGCAATTTGATGTGGGGACACTTTTATACATTTTTTTAAAAAACTCATTATTTTTAGCATTTTATTACTAAGTGCTAGGCAAAATAGATATTTAGCATCTAACCTTAAAAATAAATATTTTCCAGCATATACTCGCTACTTATCAACCATGGAAATTAGGAATGAGGTGGTTTAAGTGTGGAATAAGGTTCCAGAGGGCTGAACTATAAACCACAGAGGATTATTCCCAGGCATTGAAGCCTAATAGAGTTTACCCAGTTGGATTTGACATTACTTAGGACAAGTTATTCCTGTCTTCCTTTCATTTTCTTCCTTTGGAATGGGAAGGTCTACATCTTTATCCTATGCTGCTTCACTATTTTATTTTGGGAGCAGATCACTTATTCTCTAATTTCACAAGTCAGCAGATAGAGAGGAATTTTGCCCCGGAATTGCTTATACTCAGAGCCCCATCCATACCTGACTTAGATTAATTAGATGATGAGATTTGGGACTTTTGAGTTGATGGTATTTAGGTGAGAGTTTTTGCTTTGAGTTGATGTTGTAATTGTTTAGACTCTGGGGAATATTGGGATGAGGTGAATGTATTTTGCATGTGGGATAGATGTGAATCGTTGGGAACAAGAGGATGGACTATAGTAGGCTGAATAATATCAGATATGTCATGTCCCAGTCCCTGAAACTTGTAATGGTTACTGTATAAGGCAAAAGGAACTTTTGGAAGGAATCAAGTTAAGAATTCTTAAATTGGGAGATTATCCTAGATTATCTGGGTGGCCTGATATAATCACAAGTGTCCATATAACAGGGGCACAGGAGGAGTCACAGTTAGAGGAGAAAATGATGTGATGATGGAGGCAGAGATTGGAATAATATATTTTGAAGATGGAGGAAGTGACTACAAGCCAAGGAATACAAGTAGCAATAAGAATCTGGAAAAGGTAATGCAACCAATTCCTCCCTAGAGCCTCCAGAAAGAATGCAGCCCTGCTCACAGCTCAAATTTAGCTCTGTGAAACTGATTTCAGACATCTGACCTCCATATTTCACAGATAATAAATTCATGTTGTTTATGCCACCCTGTAAAAATTTCTTACGATAGCATTAAGAATCTAATACTGAAGGTCCATGTGAAACTCTTTTTATAATGATGGATTCTGGTAGAAAACTGATGATACCTTGAATATTAAATTCATACTTTTTAAAAAAATTCAAACAAATACAAAAAATATAGTTTTGTATTGGGAGTGGGAGTTGGACATGAAGTCAGTCAGGAATGTCTACTGCACACATTACTGAGCAATAAAGAAAAGGAATTTTACAGTTTGGCAGGGATATATTAACTAATGTCCAAAAAGCTACATCAAAAAACATTTTTATTTTGGTTTTCCTGGATATTTCTCCTCCTGTCACCCACCCCCACTCCTCTAGAGCATTTCAAGTTGGACCTGCAGAGACACTTTTGAAGGTTAAATGAAGTTCAAGGGCTTCAGTTCTTAGTTTCCCTGCTGAGACAAAAGATACACTAATTAATGGCTTTTATGAAGACTTGGCTTTTACTGGAAATAAAACCAAATAATTCCTCTGAAGAGTTTATAACTAATTGCTATTTAGCATAATTTGATTTGAATTTCTCATGGAAAACAGTTGAATGGAAACAGGATTGATTATTATGAATCCAAAAGTTTCTTCATCTTAAGATTAGTCATGCTTAAAGCTAGTATATCATTACATATTTTATTCTGCAACACATTTTTTTTGTTTTGCTCTACTCTATGTGTTGGATTGAAATGAGCCTTTGGAGGAAAAAATAATTTATTTCATTAAGTAGTCTAAAACCTTTACTACCTACAAATTTCAAAAAACAAGCTGCTCTAGATTGAAACATTTTCTGGATAGAATCTTTCCTTTTAATCAAAAAGCCAATATTGGGATGGAGGGGGTGTGTTTTTTATATATATATATATATATGTGTGTGTATAAAAATATATAAATATATATATGTATTTATATATTTTTATACACATATATATATAAAGACCTGTGAGTGTCTATACATATGTATTAGTGCCACATATACATATTTGCATTTTTAAAATTTTAAGCATTGTTGAAAGGAAAAGGTTATAGAAATCATACTTATTTGTGATTTTAATTACATATGTAATATAAATTAACTTTTCCTTAGTATTGTTGTGCTTGCAATAAGATATTATTTCTTTGGGCCAAAGCAAAGAACAAAGCTTGCTGAGATTTATAAAACATGATTGTACATAAGGTCCAAGACATTCCCAAGAAGGGTCACAGGTCTGGCTGTGGCCTTTCTAAAAAGTAGCGCAAAAAAAAAGTGATGTCATTACTTACATGATTTAGTATATATAGAGAAAAAGGTAAAATACAACTTGTTACTATGATATAAAGAAATTCCTTCAGAAGATCCTGATAAAAATGCCATGTTTTAATGCAATGAACAAAGTCGTTGACAATATCTTTATGGTTATTACTATAATTATTTTATAGGACTTTTTCAAATAAAGAGCTTTCATATTTGCTAATGATATGAAGCCAAAGTAAAATTTGAATAAAAGCAATCTTAATGAGAATCTGCCAAGTCTTCAAATCCAAGACTTCCTGAAAGACTTTGAAACTGTACTCTTTTTAAAAGATAATATGATGTTTAGAATAAGATTTATATTTATTACAACTGTACCTAAAATCTGGTTGTTGTATCATTAATCATCTTTTAGTTAGATTGAAGTTTATTCCTTCATTCATCTCTTTTTATTCCTCCTCTCCCTTTTTTTCTCCCTCTCTTCCTTCTTCCATTCTTCTTTTCCTTCTTACTTTGTCCTTCTCTCCCTTGCTTTCTTCTCTTCTTACCTCTCTTCTGTCCTTTTTTTTTTTCTTTCTTTTATTCTTCCTTCCTTTTACTACCTAAGGGCACAAATCAAAGTTGAATCAAAATGCTGAGCACATTTTCAGGGGCAAATATGAAAAAACTTTTTAAATAATTCTCAGGTTATTGAAGAGGTGAGGATAAAACCTTCACTTCTGAATTTAGAAGGCACTGTATTGAGATGTCATTAATATAGTTTGAAAACCTCTTGAAACATCTTATTCTCACTGGCTCCCTAATTGTTCTGACCAGCTCTCAATGCAAACAGACTCTTGGACACTTAAGAAAGGGGCTGGAAAAGAATTGGGGGATGGTGTTGGGGCACCTGCGTGGCTCAGTGAGTTAGGCCTCTGCCTTCAGCTCAGGTCACTATCTCAGGGTCCTGGGATTAAGCCCCGCATCGGGCTCTCTGCTCAGCAGGGAGCCTCCTTTTCCCCTTGCTTCTCTGCCAGCCTTTGACCTCTGTCTGTCAAATAAATAAAATCTTAACAAAAAAAAATAAAAGGATTGGGGGATGGTGGTTATCATTATCTACTCAGATGTTCCATATTGCATATATAACAAGTGAATTGGGAAATGTTTTATTGTCTTATCTTTTCTTGATATTTTAGATTTATCACCTAAAGAATGAAAAGTTGTTTTCCCCTGCATGCTTTTGTGTTCTTATGTTCTAGATATTGTTGTCCCATAGGTGGAAAGAACTTAGACTTATTTCATCAAAGAACATCTTAATTAAAGATAACAGAGCAATGAGCAGAATGTCTTCTTCCCCATTTTCTGGGCAGTGTAATTATAAATTCTGCCACAATCTAAGAAATAAGGAAAGAAGATATTGGACTTAATGATAAACTAGTTGTATGGCTTCAGCCCTAGCTTTGATTTGTTCAAAAGCAAAGTAATATGATATCTCTTGCACTTTGAACGTTGTGGAGTAATTAGTCTTTATTGCCATACAAAATAGTAACAGGTAACATTGTGATATACTTCTGTGTTTGAAATCCAATCCACTGGTTTATAACTTTATTTTTTATATATTTATTTTTTTAAAAGATTTTTTTATTTATTTACTTGACAGAGATCACAAGTAGGCAGAGAGGCAGGCAGAGAGAGAGAGGAGGAAGCAGCTCCCTGTTGAGCAGAGAGCCTGCTGTGGGGCTCGATCCCAGGACCCTGAGATCATGACCTGAGCCGAAGGCAGAGGCTTTAACCCACTGAGCCACCTAGGTGCCCCTGGTTTATAACTTTAAATAAAGTCTTTTATTCACCATTTTGAACAAAGTTTATGGTTCAGTCTTTGAGGAGGAAATCAAAGGCTGTTCAAGTTAGTAGTAGTTATGTAGTTGAATGGATTTGGTTCCAGGGAATGACAAAAGTTTTAAATCTTCACACTATTAGTCCAGGCTTAGCAGTTATAAATTCTTAGGTAATGAGAGAAATATTTGATTTGATTTTGCCTTTCCAGTCTCTCTCTTCCCTCTCCCTTCCACCTCCCTCCCTTTGTTACTAGTGCTATATTACTTTATCTCTAGCTCAATCTTTATTTCTTTTTTTTTTTTTAAGATTTATTTATTTGACAGATCACAAGTAGGCAGAGAGGCAGGCAGAGAGAGAGAGAGAGAGGAGGAAGCAGGCTCCCTGTTGAGCAGAGAGCCCCATATGGGGCTCAATCCCAGGACCCTGGGATCATGACCCGAGCAGAAGGCAGAGGCTTTAACCCAATGAGCCACCCAGGCACCCCTCAATCTTTATTTCTATTTCTCTCTATTGTACTCTAACTCTTAAAAAATGATAATATTTAATAGTTAATCTTTATTCAATATTTAATGTGCACCACATATAAATCTTACATGTATTTTATATATATTTGGACGAATGGCAAAGTATAAATCTTATATGTATTTTATATAGATTTGGAAGAATGGCAAAATGGAGAACAAAGCAATTGTTACACTTTAAAGTGTTATGAAAAATAAACTTCAGTATGCATTTTAAAGTGCCAACCACTCATGCAAGGAATACCCACTAAGGATATTCATGAGAGAAATGTTCACTAAGTTTACAGGTCTGACTAAACTAACTGGTCAGAATATTATTTCCTAAGTCACTTACTTAATTTATCCCTCCTCCTCCTTGTTCAAGCATATCTTGGGTGCCTACTGTATAGAAAGAGTTATACTAATAGTTGTGGCTACAAAACAAAGAAAAGTGGGTTTTCATCCACAGCAGTCTGTGCCCTATAATAATAATGCTGGAACTCTGTCTTCAGAAATCTCTGTTCTGAAACCAGTACATCTAATGTCAAGGTGACATCTGCCAACACAGACCTTCATATACTATGACTTTGCTGACTGCTATCAGTCAATAGGGTTCATAGCTCCCAGCAGTTTGAAAAACTCTAGATGTGGCCAACTGCTATGGCCATGACTGGCAGAAGCATTTGTATAGCCATCACAGGTCAGGCTTTTCATTTAATTGAGATGCCCTGACTAGCAGTGGTGCAGATGATTTCATTAGGTGCATTACAGAACACAGTCAGCCACAGCTCTGTTGAACTCTGGCAACACATGGGCCAGCAGAAATAGGACATACTAGTAATTGAGTTGAAAGCCTCTCAACAGGAATCATCTTTAAAACAAGTACCTGGTGTCCCTTAGAATGTATCAAATGTCTTCTGTTTCTTAGAAGTCAGAGTATTTGCTTATTTATAACATAAGTATAAATGAATTGGATAAAACAAAGTTCAGACATTTTTCCCCTCTCTAAGGTATAAATGAAGCAAAGTAAAGCTAATGTAATGATGCCTATTTCACTAAGTACATATTTCGGGCATCAAGGCCAGGTGATTCATATTCATTCTCTTACTCTTTCTTCATTCTATTATCTTTTACTTCTAATTGTTCACAATTCTTATATAATTGTTTCATATTTTAGCATCTATTGTTTTGCTTTCAGTTTTTCCTGAGATTTTTTTATTGCCTTTGTTTTTGCTAGTTCATAGAAGCAATATATTCTTTTATTTATTCCACAAGTGTACTTTTTCAATTATACTATATAAGATTCTCTTTCTTCCCAGTGAGATCCCTCCCATAGCCCTTGATCTTCTGCTCTATAATGAATTATTTGTTTTCTAGGTAAGCTTCACAGATGTCATTATAAGACTTCTTTTAGGTGTTCTTCTGTGTTAGAGGCACTGTTCTCTTGGATTTTTATTCCTTATTCTGTCTTGTTTGGACATCATTTTGCTAGAATACATATTCAGTTTAGCTTCTCAGAAGCAGGAGGTGAAGAGGAAAGAAATAAAAGTTTGCTCTATCTCTCTCTTTCTCTCTCTCTGCCAAATAGTCAAATAAATAAAATCTTTTTTTTTTTTTCTTTTTTAAAGGAAGTTCCTGAGTGGCTCAGTAGGTTAAGCATTTGCCTTCACCTCAGGTCATGAGGATCATGCCTCACATTGGGATCTCCACTCAGCGGGGAGCCTGCTTCTCCCTTTCCTTCTGGCTGCCATTCTGCCTACTTGTGCTGTCTTTTTCTCTGTCAAATAAATAAATAAAATCTTAAAAAAAAAAAAGACAAGTAGTTCTTGCCACATCCACTCAATATTAAATAAAATAAAATGAAATTTTGATTATTGCATTTCAGAAATTTTCTGTGTTTTATCATTGATTAATAACTTAATTGAAAATAAGATTATCTCTCCAAAGTAATTTTCCCCTTAATAATTTTTACTATTTAAAAATAAATAGTTTTCCCCTTAAAATTTGAACATGTCAGTCAATAGTATTTAACATTTATTTGTGTTCATCAGAAGTCAGACACCAAAATGATTCTTATCCTATTACAGGAGATCTAATTTTTAGTCTTTGTAAATTTTGGAATTTTCTCTTTTTCCTTGGAGTTGTGAAATTTCATAAATATGTATTAGAACAGAACTTGCCTCATCTATTGTCCTTGCAGGGGGGTGAGCTATTTCAAATTGCTTTCTTTAGTGCTGTATAATTTTGGAGGCTTCTACCCACTCTGTTTCTTCTGTCCAAAATCTTTTTAGTGAAATATCTGATCTTTTATATGAAGTCTGTATGTCTATATTTTGTTCATGTATACTGTCTCCTTTTACATCTTGATACAAATCTTACCATTATGTTGTATCCATCAGCAACTTATCTATCTACTTTTAATTTGAGTTATTAGTTAAATCTCTGTTAGGGTTTTTCAGATGGGATTGGGGTTGCTATACCTTGCCTAGACCCTGGAGGTACAAAACTTTCAGAAATTTATTATCAACTCATTCACTAAACATCTCCCTCTCAATTCTATTTTCTTCCCTGTTGGTAGATTTATACTCTTTTTAAAGCATCTTCACTGTCAATTCAGTGGGATTTGGAAAGGCCTAGAGGGAAACTTGAGCAGCAATTTGGCCATTTTGAACCAAACAGGATGCACATTTTCAATATCTTAATTGGATGAAAAGCCTACTAGAAAATCTGGCTTTGTGTAGGAATTTTATCCCCAAAGATTGCCATCACAGTCAGGAAAAAAGAAAGTGCAACCTGAACTTCCATAGACCTGAATTAAATAGGAAATTCTCCCACTCTATCTAATAGCTAGGACTTCTAGCAGACTTGCCAATGACTAATATAGAGTGAGAATTTTATTTTGCTTCAGTCTATTTTTTAGAGGTTTTTTTTTTTCATGCATACATATGTAATCAGTTTGAGTAGGCAAGTCTCATTGGATATAGTTAGAAATCACCATTATTTTTGTCTTCTACTCTCCCCTTAAATCTGCTTGATGGACTTTTCCATCACTGGAAAAGCCCAGGCCAAACCAAAACTCACTTTAAATTGTCAAGTTTTGATTAAATAATTAAAATTGCTTGGTCCAGATAATACAAGGAATTTTAAGCCTTATTTAAAATTAGTCTTCCATTTTTTTTTGTTCCTCTTTTCTCAGCAGGATAACTTATTTTTAGCCCAAGTGGAGTTAGAAGAAAGCAAGGGAAGGATGATGTTGTATATTCTGCTTTAGCAGATGTGTAAAGTTGACTCTCTTGGGGACTTTCATGAATTTTGTGACAAATCCTCTATTGGATTCTTCTCTCTGCAGCTGCCTTGAGATGGGCCTTGCCCCTCCTTTGCCAGACTTCTCCTGAGCTACCAGCTTGGTCCAAGCTCTTATCATTGGGGTCTCTTAAGCTGGCAGTTTGCCTTCCTTAGCAGGATTCTTTCAACAATGACCCCCTCACTATGCACTGCATTCAGAACTGCAGGGCATGCAGGTCAAGCTCTCGGAGTGATCCTTAGAATTCTCTGTTGTTTTTGCTTGAGGTTAGAGGATAACACTTCCTTGGCCTTTCTGCCTCATGGGATGGACTACACACCCAGTTCTCTTCAAATAAATACTCTCAAATTTCAGCAGTCTTAATGATCACTCAGAATTCTCTTTGCCAGCATCACCTATGGCCTTTACACCTTAACACGGAAAAGTTACATTTTAATAGTGTGCTATGCATGGGTTAATACTTCTTTGGATGCAGTATTGAGGACAAGTTTGAATGACTTTTGGAAAACTCTGTGAACTAAGGAAGATTATTTAGGCTTGAATTTTGTAACTGGAGTAGAATCTCATTAAAAGCAATGAACTAAATGGAAATGAATGAGTTGTTGCAATAAATGGCTTGAGAGAGTCACTAATTTGGTTACAGAAAGTTCTGAGTGGAAGTTAAGAATGTACTGGTTTTTAAGAAATTCTGACAGCATAAATGTGAGTAAGAGTTACTTAGGAGGTAAAATAAAGAATTAAAAATACTTACAAGCAATTTCATTAGGGGAGCTAAATGGAAGGAATTGTTAAAATGCCTACTAATTAATTTTATCACTAATATGGTAAAATAATTTTAATTTCTAGAAAAAGGTCATAAAGAACCATGCTTGATTTTGATATTTATATATAATGGAAAATCACCAACTTAAAAAATACAGAAGGGTAACAAAAAATATTTCTCTCAGTTGTCTTATGTGCTTATATGTCCTACTTAAAAACAAAACAAAACAAAAGAACCAACAAATCAGATGGAACTTGGAAATACACATTTAAGGAAGGTGATTCATAAGCATAATAATTTCTGAAAAACTACCGTCTGATAGAATATGTAGTTGGATCACCATTCTGGCCTCAATTCTCACAAATGGGTGGCAAATTAACAGGTAAACACCCACTATGACTTGCTATGATCTAGAAGCTTTCTTGGTAACTAATATATTTTATTAAAAGAATCCTCACCCAAAACCCTATGTGTTAGATATTATTATCATTTTCATTGTACAGATAAAGAAATAAGACATCAAGAGTTTAACTCCTCACAACTGAGAAGCATAGAACTTGAATTAAAAATGAGGCCATCTGGTGCCAGATTTCTCTTAGTCATTATGCCACTGGAAGTGACCAGACGTTTGTGAAAATAGAAGTTATTATGAAGTTTAAGTTGGACAATACATAGGGATCAAAAAGTCAGATTTCTGAATTTGCAAATATGGGTAACCTCTTCAGGTAGAGGTGGGTGGAGTGAGCAGTGAAAGAAAGTTACCTAAGGCAGAACAAAGGAAATAGAAGTTTACTGAATATGCTGAAGGGGAGCAGCAGGCAGGACAGCGAAAGAGAGACTGTCTGCCAGTGTTACGGGATTTTTGTCCCCTTAGTGCCTGCAGTTCTTGGTCATGCCACTTTGAAGAATGAAGAGGTGGACCAGACAAATAGTGGTGGGCAGCAAAGCAAAGTTTATTGAGTGAGAGCATAAAGGTCCTGGAGAAGGAGCGGGGCTCGACTGGGTTGCCTGGGGAGTTTCTAAGTTTGGGGATTTTATGAGCTCTTTTGCAGAACTATCTTAAGCAATCAGGGTGTGCTGAGTCGTGCCAATCAGGGCTTTAGTCACATATCTGTCTACCTATTAGGTTAATGTCCGTGCTGATGGTCTTTTTTTGCTGACATCTGGGGGCTTATGTCCTGACTCCCCCATGCTTGTGATAGTTGCAAATGCTTTGTGGTTAATTGTCTTATTTTAGGACATTTTGCAGAAGTCATTTATGCAAAGGGCTGCAAAGCAGAATGTTAGTGCAGTCCTGGCTAAGCTACAAAACAGGATGTCAGTGCTGTTTTATTTTAGCTGTCCTGACTCCATATTTTCTTGTTGGGAAACCCTGGCCCTGACTACCAAACTGTGTAACTCCTAACCCCAGGAGGCAGTGGTGGGGGGCTATAGTTAAGGGGGAGGTGAGGAGATATGAGAACGTATGGAATATTCCTTTTTTGGTGCCTGTGTCTGATTATAAAGTAGACCATTGGTCAGCTAGGATTTATGGATATTTCCAGGTGGATAATTAAAGGGCCTGTTTGCATTCAGCCCAGTGGTCACTGTGGGCCCTTTTTCGTTACTCAACTTTCCATTTTTCAAGCCTCTTGCCTAAAAGTGGCCTCTACACAAAAGTTAGTCACATTTTCATAGCATGGGATTTCAGAAGATAATTTGAAGGTATTGGGAAGCATTTAACAGTGCAATTCTGATATTGCAATTGAAATGAAAAATATTCTAACGAGCACAGTATGGAATAATGGGAAGACCTCCTTCCCATTACATTTAAATCTAAATAATAAACATGAAGGATGTGGCTAAATAATGTTTTGGGGGAAAAAAAAAGAGGACTCAGAGATTTGTACAAATATGGCTTTGGTTGAGTCTGTATGAGACCAGAGAGTGATGTGATCAGTATTATGATGTGACCAATGTAATCTGATGATGGCTATATGAAGAGTAGCTAGAACCAGCAAGTAGAAACCCTACTTAATCTGTCCTGCAATGGCCTTACTGGAATATTGCACACCATTATGGACAAGCTGGACATATTCATGAGGGAGACAAGTCGGTGCAAAAAGGTTAATGAGGAATAGTTGACTGTTATCTTAGGAAGAGGAGAACGTGAGGGGAAGACATGATTCATTTTATAAATATATAAAGGTTAAGGTCTGTTCATGAAAACTGACTATTTTCCCCCTTGATCTCAAGAGGCAAGGACGGGTAGATATAAATGAAAAGTTTCAGGGCAATGTAAGTAAGTACTTTGTCACAGAATTGACAAAAATAAGACTACTTTGAGATTAGTGATCATTCAAGTATTAAGCTACAGAAATTTCAGTTAATTAACAGTTTGTTCTGTTTTATTATTTTGTTTCTTCACTATTTAATACAACTGGTATGCCTAGTATTTTTTGGCTGATATGCCCAACCTGACTAATTATTTTGAAATTGTGAAGATGCATCACAGTCAGTATGAATATGTTCACTATAATGTAAGTCTTCTTTTCATAGTGAAAATTGATGTTAGATGGCACAGTCATTCCTCACTCAGTGTAGTTTGCCCAAAGACATCTCCATTAACAAGAATGTTTTACCTTAGCATAGATTTCAAATGCTTTGGTGATTTGCACTATGCTTAAATAAAGCACATTCTGGCATGAAAATGAATGAATGCCTCCTGGCACTCTGTTCATGTATTCCTCAGAGTTTATGATAATTAGGATGCTTGTTTAATTGCTGTCCTTTTATTTCCACTGGGTTGTGGCAGCTAAGGAGCAGCTTTCAAACCATGTGTGTTGTATACACAGGTAATTTATAAACTCATTTTTGCTGTTCCGAGCAGAGGGAAAAAAACCCTGAATGTCAGTAAGTCAATGTTTTAATCATTTTGCGCCCACTAGTCTTAAAGACACATTTATTCTGCTCCTTACACAAAAAAGATGACCCTTTGAGTGTCTGCATTTCATGACCGTGTCATTTTAGCCTTGATAAAAAAACATCATATTACTACAATAATTTGGGGGGGTATTTATTTATTTTTAATTTTTTTTGCAGGGCTCTTCAACTTTATTTATTTATTTATTTATTAAATTTTATTTCATTTTTTCAGTGTTCCAAGATTCATTGTTTATGCACCACACCCTGTGCTCCATACAATACATGCCCTATTTTTATGGAATAAGAACTCCTGAGATTTCTTATGGATGCAGTTTACAAATGCAGTTATTTAAATATCTAGAAGTATAAAGTTGCTTTCTTTTATATTAGAAACAAATATTTTATTCTATGTCAGTGTTACTAAATAATTACTATCACTTAAAATGACTATTTATAATCTTATAGTTCCAATTTATTACATTAGGAATGCTTAAAAGATACTGAATTTCTGAACTATTACAGTGCAATAATTATTTTCCAAGTACTATTCTTATTATAGTAATCATTTTTAAAATTATACTGAGTCTAGTTTCCTGGGGTGGTATTATTGGGTCACAAGGGGTCAGAAGCTGGGAAGGTATTATTCCTTATAAGGAAATTATTTGCACGTTCATGTTAGAGGCAGGATGAGATTAAAATCAAGAGAATCTGACTGTCTTTGTTACATTATCAAAGGATTTTTTTTCCACATGTATGTATATTTGAAGCTATGGAATTACTTAATCATTAGATTCCTCATGCCTTCCCTTTTTGTGTGAAAAGTAATATATTAAATATATTGTGTGGTTTGGTTCAGTCTCATTTATTTTGAATCTTACTTTGTTTTGGCTGTGATTTAAATTGAACTTCCCCATAAAGACCATGAAGTAAGCAAATATGACTATTATCCAGAGAAGCTCAAGACAGCAATGGTGAATTACACACTCTAAGGACTCGAATAGTAGATTTATATTAAAAAACTATGATTGAATAAATGAAGTATGTAAACGTGTATAGATAAGTAAGTAGAAAGAAAGAAAAACAGTAGAAATAAATATTGCGAAATAAAGCAGCTGTTGTGTAAGGATGGGTGGTATTTGGGGAAATACTTTTATTTTGTTAAGTTTTAACATAATTGAAATGTTTTAAAGTAATCATTTAAAATGGGTATCCAGGGGCGCCTGGGTGGCTCAGTGGGTTAAAGCCTCTGCCTTGGGCTCAGGTCATGATCCCAGGGTCCTGGGATCCAGCCCTGCATCAGGCTCCCTGCTGAGCAGGGAGCCTGCTTCCTCCTCTCTCTCTCTCTCTGCCTGCCTCTGTGCCTACTTGTGATCTCTGTCTATCAAATAAATAAATAAAATCTTAAAAAAAATAAATAAAATGGGTATCCAGTGCGATATCTTCCTTTAAGCAAGCAAGATGGCATAAAGGTATTCAGGAGGGAAAAAGTTAGAATTGGAAGGAAAGATCTTGTGTAGGAACCTGGATTAAAACCCATACCTGTTGTGGCTGGGAAGGATGATGTCCAGAAACTGATTTTCTTCTACTCTGGCAGCTGTGGTCAATGAAAAATCACCTGATTTCTAGTCTTATACACTTTAGCATGTCATTGTTTGGAGAAGAACATTGAATTCTATGAGAACATTTCTAGGTTAAGCTATTTTTTGAAGTTATTTTACATTGATGGTACCATGCAGTATTTGCTTCAAAACTGAAGGTAATATTTAAAGATATGACCCAACTTCAGAAAAGGTAAATTTTTAAAAAAGAGGTGTATTGACTATAATTTAAAAAAAAATTCAGATGCATTGTAGAAATAAATGTGAAAGGCAAAACACAGTAAGTCTTTCTAAAAAAAAAAATCTTAAGGAAATCTTTTCATGACATGGTGTTGGCAAAGATTACTAAAATAGCATATAAGTGGCACTAACCATGTAGAAAAAAATGAAGAAAAATAAACAAAGTCATATTTGAACTACAAATTTCTGCTCATTGAATGATATCAAATAGTGGAAAAACCCAGCCATAGAATTGGAGAACATAGTCACAATACTTTCATCTAGCAAAGGTCTTGTATCCAGAATATAGAAAGAATTTTTACAAATCAATAATCAAAACATAGACAGTTAAATGTAGTAGTGAGCAAAGGTCTTGAAAAAGCCCTTAGTAAGAGAATATCCAAATGATCAATAGAAATATGAAAACATATTAATTTCATTATAGAAACAAAGATTGAATTTGTAACAAAATACCAAATATCACCAATGGCTACTATAAACAAGAAAAACCATTCCAAGTGTTGGCAAGGATGCAAAGCAATTAAAACCCTCGTACATTAAGAATGAGTATGTAAATCGATACAAGCACTTTGGAAAACTGTTATTTACTAAAGTTTAATACATGTATACCTTATAACTTAATTTAATATATGTATACCTATAACCTACATATAACCAAAAGAACTGTGTACATTTCCTCACCAGAAGACGTGTACAAATTTATTCTGTGGAAGCCCAAGAACTGAAAATATCTTTAAAAACTGAAGTGTCCATAAATACATTGCAATATATTTGAATACCTTAAAAATGTAAGAAGAAAATAAAAGGAAAAATAAAAGCTACTAACTGGATAAAACTCACAGCATAATGTTGAACAAAAAGGACATCATACAAAAAGTACATATTATGTGATTCCACTATTAGAAATCAGGATATCACTTGTACTGGGATAATGTCTAGAAGAGTATAAGAAAGGAGCTTTTTAGATTCTTGTAATACTGGTCATACTGATTTGTTCACTTTGTGAACATTAACTGAGTGTACAATTATGATTTGTATACTTTTCTATATGTAGATGGTGCCACAATGAAACTTACAGATGGAGTAAAGGAGTGAGGGACAGAGCCAGAGAGAGAGAGAAAGAGGGAGGGAGGGAGGGAAGGATGAAGAGAAAAGGGGAAAAATAAATGAGAATAGAAAAAAATTGCAGAATATAGTGAGCCGTGTGTTGATCCTTTGAAATTTATTAGGAGATTCTTTTGACCTAGTAAATAACCAATTTTGTAAGTGTTTATGCGTGCTTAAACAGATTGTATGTTCTGATTTGAGAATTTCATATATGTACGATGGCTTAAACCCAGCAATGGTTGTAAAGTTGTTTGTTGTTGTTATTGTTGTTGAGGTTTTCTGCATAGCTGCATTTTTTTTTGCATAATCCACATTTTCTGAAAGGGGTATGACAAAATATTTAATCCAGATTTTTTATATATCACTTCCTTCCTCTTGTTTTGTCAGTTCATCCTTTATATATTTCAAAGATTTATTGTTTGATAAATATGTATTTATGATGAATGCATCTTGTCCATCTATTGCTCATTTTTTAAAGTATATAACATCATTTTTGTACTCCATTTTTAAATTTTATTTTAATTAATTAATTAATTTGCCTTAAGTTCTGTGCTTCCAAGTTTCTTTGGCCTCATATTTGTCTGATATATATTTTTCCATACTATTAACTTCATAGTTCTATGTCTTTCTGTTTTATGTTCTGTACATATATTGTAGTTGTTGTTTTATTAGGACTTAGCTTTGTCTTCTTGTCCATATTTTCAATTTTATATATCATTTTGTTTCATTTTGATTGACTTTTGCTTTCTTAGAATAGCTCAAATTGTTGGAGTTTTTTCCTGATGGTTTGATAATAATATATCCTAACTTTAATAGTTGCCATAAATTTAAGAACTATATTCAGTTTTTTTACTTCTGTTGTATTTAATATATCATTTTTCTTCTAATAAGACAGGCATTTTTATAGTTGTGGGAAAGTATTGTTTGGTGCTTTAATATTGATACATATGCATGTTAGATCAAGATATGAGATGTATTTCTTATTGTAGCTGATGTTCAAAATGTTAATAGCCACAAATCTATTCTGTAATCTTTTTTTTTTTTTTTTTTTTTTTTTTTTTTTTTT
>PISX010022100.1:0-32300 GCA_004024625.1 Mellivora capensis
TCCTATTTCTAATTTGGACTATATTAATTATTGCATGCTTTCCACCCTCCATGAAAACACCACTTGGGAAGATCTGTGTCACTTTTAGAGCTACTACAACTCAAGTCCTCAGACCACTACCATCTGTAGCTTTAAGTCAGATTGACTAAGTTCCTCTCAGACAGATTTAAAGTTCATCAAATCCTAAGGAAAGATCATCTCAGGGGCCTTAAGATTAACTGATTTTCCTGTATTCAAAGGAAACAAGTGAACATTTCAACAGAAGGACTTTAGTTGGTTATAACCCATAAATCTGTTGGCAAAATTTATCCTTCAGGTTCATAAAGTTAGACAAGCCACCCCCCCCCATTTAATGTCATTGTGAATTATGTACAAAGATCAACTGTTTCTTGACTGGTGGCTTACCTTTTAGAAGTCTTAGATGTTTTCTTTCCATGTCAACCTACTTCTGATTTGATACTTAGGGTGAATTTAGTCAGTTATCAGGTTAAAAAAAATCAAATAGGTAAGTACAAATCACTTTCTGTTATAACCACTGAGTTATACAGTTTTCTTCTAGAGATTGTTATGATTTAAAAAAATGGTGATAATTGTAGTTTCAATATCTTTGCTATTATCATTAATATAATTGGTAGTAACATTAATCTGAAGTAGTTAAACATATTCCCATAGCCATGATCCCCAAGTAATCCCATCTTCAAACATCTCTACAGAAACTTTTCCCTGGCTTTTTTTTTTCCCCTCAAGAAATTGACTCTAAGAGAATTTGCCCAGGGCCTTCCTGAAGATCAGGGGCTGCTCTGTAGGGAGCTGTTCTCCATGAGTCAGCTGAGCATAAAGGATTGGGATTGGATTAGATGAAAGCCTGTATCAGCAAGGCAGAATCCAATCTGATCATAGACTAATCCAGAAATCCAGTCTTGCAGAGACAGCAACTTAACTGATAACTCACAAAACAGGGTCCATCTTGTCTTCTTCAAGCAGGGTCTCACTCCTAACTGATAGGTCCAAAAGCATCCCTGTCACCTACTACCTTGATTTAATAAAATATCTTCTTAATTAAAATAGCGATGCATGAAACAACTTTAGTTCCCAACATTTTGAGCCAAAGTAGATAAGCAGTAACATGCTTATGTTATGTTATGAGGTGATTGTCCCAACATTTCCCTTCCTTATTAATTCAAGGCCTGGGGCCTCAATCATAGGAGTGAGGCATTGACATACCAAGAACTATCAAATCAAGAAATGCTCCCAGTCAAACCTTGCAAAGAAGAAAGGAAGCAACTTTCATTGTCTACCAGTCTGCTCCTTGGAGACTTACTGTGTATGGCTGAGTATAAAAAGAGAGGGCAGATTTTTATCTATTTTTTGCTGTTGTTTGGACTTTACTTGAATGACATCACAGGCTTTGAGAGAAATAAAATGTTATTGCTTCAATGGCTATTTAGTCAGAAATCTCACTTATAGATATGTTGGGTGACCAGAGGTCTCTGACTGCAAATACCAGATGCCAGGGATACCTGAAGTTTTCTTTATCATGAATAGCAAAGTCTTCCCCAATTCAATTGTGTAGGTCTTATTTTTCATGTATTCCACCTGAATCCTTTTTTTTTAAATTTTTAATTTTTTTATAGACACATAATGTATTTTTATCCCCAAGGGTACATGTCTGTGAATCACCAGGTGCACCTGAATCCTTTGCTCTAGCCACACCATGTTCACTTTGCCCCGTCCTGACTTTCTTCACTCATCAATTTCTCTTTCTCCATCTAATTCCTCTCACTCTTTAAGATATTGTTGACTTCTAATCTTATAGTGTCTTCAGTTTCACTAATACATAAAGACCAGTGACCTTTGTTTCCTTTAAGCCCACTACTGTAGTTTTCTGAAGTTACATATTGTGGTAATTGAATGTGCAGGCTCTGGGGCTATTTGGCCTGGGACAGAAACCTGTCTGTGTCATTCTAGGGCAGAGACCTTGAGAGTTCCTAATCTTGATGTGCCTCAGTCTCCTCATATATGAAGTAGGGATAATAACAGTACTTATGTCATCATAGTGAAGATTGGAATGCTCACGTGGTTTTCAATGTAGTGTCTAAAAAAAGTGATTTTATCTTTATGTGTGTATATCTTTCAGCAAATATACTGTATTTAACTTGAGGGCAGGGTTTTAACTTATGTTATCTGTATCTATGGAAACTCTCACAGTTGGAAGACACTAAAATAAATAAGAATTAATTGACTTAGGGACTCCTGGGTGGCTCAGTTTGTTAAGAGTCTGCCTTGGGCTCAGGGTCCTGGGATGGAGTTCCATACAGGACTCCCTGCTCAGCAGGGGTCTGTTTCTCCCTCTCCCTCTGCCTGATTGTACTTTCTCTGTCAAATAAATGAATAAAATCTTTAAAAAATTGACTTAATCCTTACAGATGGCCTCTTAGTGATTGTAAGTTGTGAGGTGTTAGATTTTCTTTCTTCTTTCCTTCATTTAACCAGTCAATATTTTTGAGTGTTTAATATATTTCAGAATTTAGGAAAATACAGGTCATGGTCCTGCCCTCAGGAAACCACACAAATAGACACATGAATGGAGGACTGGAATGTGGGGAAAATAATGCTATAGCATGGCTAACATGTTATAATGGGAGCATAGAGTGGGACGAATGAATCCAAAGGAATCCCATGACACACAACCAGAGCTCACAACTGCTATGGCATTTCTGACAAAAGTGTTATCCATCCAGTACTAATTCTTGAGTACTGGATGGTGGAATTAGATAATCTTAGAGGAGCTCTAATCTTTAGGGGGAAAAATCATTTCAGAAGAAGACTAAGTCAGGATTTACAACATTTCTTGAGATGCAAAAGGGGTTCGAGTTTATGCAATTCACTGTGGTACTGTTTTCCTTTGTAAATAGTCATCAAAAAGGCAAGAGGTGAGGGGAAGAAGTAATCCTAATTTTTATAAATTTGGGCAGTTGGGGCCTCATATGTCTCCATTTCTGTATAAAAGTTTGAGAGTATGTTCAGAACTACTTTTGCTGAATCAGATTGTTTTATTTGGTGCCAGTTCAGGCAAGAATCAGGCAGTAAGCCACCCATGACTTAATTACTAGACCATATTAAAATACAGCAATTTAATTGCAGTTAGTGCTATAATAATTTATTTATAAGATGCCAGTGTATACATTTGTATTTGACAATCCATTTACTTTCAGCCTGGTACTGTGTGTGCCCCATTAAATTATAAAATGCAAGGTCATTAACCTGCAATTCCACTTGTGATCATGTTATTAAATAGTATCCTGTCCCTTTCCTGGTTAAGACAGAATTGCTAGATCACTTATCTGTAACTAATTTCCCTGTGATCTTCCAAAAGCTCTTATTACTGTTAATTAAGCAGGTGTGACCTGTGTTGAAAGCAGTTGGCACTCCTTGAACATCTGGCCAGGATCCAAAATTGGGTCAGGTCTCTTTAACATTCTCATTTTCCTCTTATTTACCTTTGGTCATTAGTGATTATGGCAGCTCAATACATGTATTCATGTTCTGGATCATTGGGGTTTGGGGAACTTTAAAAAGAGCATCTGGCACATGACCAAGTACACTGTGGATAGACTGTGGAAACAAATCACTCCCTCTACTCCTGAAGCCAAGATGACACTTAATGTTGATTGGTCAAGGCTGTTTAGCTCAGCATTATGGATAATGAGTCTGGGATTTATAGAGGGAAAATTCCCAGGTAGGTTCTTTCTCAGAGATAAAACCTGTTTCATAAACATGGAGCACCTATGCTCCTATTCCAGACAGCCATCACCTGGACCTCACTGGGTATATCTGATGTGGAGTCTAGATGTCAATATGACTTTTCTTTATGACTTTGCAGAGTAAGAATAAAGGAAAGAAAATGGAGCTACTATATGTTGCTTTTTGTGGATGCATGAGTTAACATTGAGAGTGAAAGCTCTTAGCTCTTGCTCATATTTTCCTATAAAGCTCTCATGGAGGTATTCCCATAAACTTAATTTTCAGATAAAGAAATTGGGATCCAGAGAGAGAAAAATTACTTGCCCAATTTTGTGTAATTACTAGGTAGCTGAGCTAGGATTTAAAGTTAGGTCTACAGAGCTCCAAAGTGTTTTTGCAATAAGCCACAATTCAATTACCCTCTAGAACCACCACATGCAAAGCTAACTGTTATTTTGGGTTTAGATATACTGCCTGAGGATTAAGCATATTTGGTCTTTATCTTCTTCTTCCTCCTCCTTTTTTTTTTTCCTGGTTTAGTGTCTCTACTGACCACATTAATACTTGCTAAAATTTTTCACACTAAAGGAAAGAAGGAGCAGGCATAGAAATTATAAGGCAAATATAGTCAAATTTCAGATACTGGCAACCTTTGATCAGTGATACAGCCTGTACATATTTAAAACACCAAAATGAGTGAAGATGAAGAAATACCTTTCAGGGTGCAATTGTACCTGAGGCTGCTTTTTAGCTCTCTTTTTAGTAGTTTATTACTAGTGTATAAAAATGAAACAGATATCTGTATATTAATTATGTATCCTTCAACTTTACTGAATCTGATTTGTTTTTGGTATAGTATTTAAGGTTTTCTGTATATAGTATTATATCATCTGTAAATAGTGAGAGTTTTGTTTCTTCCGTTTCAATTTTGATGCCTTTTATTTTTTTTCCTTGTGTAATTGCTGTGGCTAGGACTTCCAGTACTATGTTGAATAAAAGCGAGAACAGCCATCTTTTCTCCTGAGGCTGCTATTGGAGGAAAAGCTTTCAGCTTTATACAACAGTATAATGTTAGTTGGGGGGTTTTCCATTCATGGCTTTATAGTCCCTCTAAACCCACTTTGTTGAAAGTTTTTGTCATGAATGAATGTTACAGTTTATGTAATGCTTTTTTCTGTATCTGTTGAGATATGATTTCTAACCTTTATTTTGTTAATATGGCACATGATGATTGATTTGTGGGTATTAAGACATCCTTGCATCCCTGAAATAAATCCCACTTAGTCATTGGGTATGATACTTCTGATTTTTTTTAAAGATTTTTTAATTTATTTGACAGAAATCACAAGTAGGCAGAGAGGCAGGCAGAGAGAGAGAGGGAAGCAGGCTCCCCGCCGAGCAGAGAGCCCGATGCAGGGCTCGATCCCAGAACCCTGGGATCATGACCCAAGCCGAAGGCAGAGGCCCCAACCTGCTGAGCCACCCAGGCGCCCGATACTTCTGATTTATTGTTGAAATTGGTCTGCTAATATTTTGTTGAGGATTTTTGCCTTTAAGTTCATCAGGGATATTGGCCTTTATTCTCTCTCACTCCCCCCTCCCCCAGTGCCATCTGGTTTTGTCATCAGGGTAATTCTGGCCTCATAAAATAAGTTTGGGAGTGTTCCTTCATTGTTTTTTTTTTTTTTTTTTTTAGATTAATTTGAAGAAGATACATATTAACTCTTCTTTAAATGTTTGGTAGACTTCACCATCTGGACTTCTGAGTTTTTGTGGTTTTTTTCCTGATTACTGATTCAATGTCAATTTCATTACTATTGGTCTATTCAGATTTTCTATCTTCTCATGATTCAGTCTTGGAAGACTGTATGTTTCTAGGAATTTATCCATCTCTTCTAAGTTGTCTAATCTGTTTATAAATTAGTGTTTGTAGTGTTCTATGTAAATTATTATGAAGTGTTTATAGTATTCTCTTATCCTTTGTATATCTGTGGTATTGGTTGTAATTTCTCCTCTTTCATTTCTGATTTTTATTTTGGCTCTCTTTTTTTCTTGAGTCTGGTTAAGGGTTGATTTTTTTTTTTTTTTTTGGTCTCTCATTTGTTTCCATTTTGATATTTACTATTACCTTCCTTCTACCAATTTTGGGTTTTATTTGTTCTTTTCTAGTTCCTTTAGGTGTAAGGTTAGATTGAGATTTTTCCTGTTTCTTGAGGTAGGCCTGTTTGCTATAAACGTCCCTCTTAGAACTGCATTTGCTGTGTCCCAAAGATTTTAGAATGTTGCATTTCTACTTTATTCTTCTCACTATATTTTTTTAATTTCTTCTTTGATCTGTTAAACATTGGTTGTCTCATACCATGTTGTTTAGTATCCAATTTTTTTCCCTTCAGTTTCCTTCTTGTAACTGATCTCTAGTTTCAGACCATCATGGTCAGAAAAGATGTTCAATAGGATTTCAATATTCTTAAATTTATTGTTTTGTGCCTAACATGTGATCTGACCTGAAGAATGTACCATGTGCACTTGAAAAAGATGTGTATTTTGCTGCTTTTTGGTGAAATTTTCTGTATACCTCTATTAAGTTTATCTAGTATTATATGTAATTTAAGGCCAATTTTTCCTTATTTTCTTTTTATTTTACTGAAGTATAATTGGTATGCAGTGTTATATTTGTTTCAGTTATTCAATATAATGATTGAACAATTCTACTCATCACTCAATGTTCTCCATAAGTGTAGTCACCACCTGTCACCAAAAAATGTTATTACAATTTATTGACTATATTCTCTGTGCTATACTTTTCGTCCCCATGACTTATTTATTTTTTAACTGGACGTTTCTAACTCTTAATCCCCTTTATTTCACCCATCCCCCTATCTACCTTCCCTCTGGTAACCACCAATTTGTTTTCTGTATTTGAATCTTTTTGTTGTTGTTATTTGTCTTTTTCTTCTTTGTTTCTTAAATTCAACATATGAATGAAATCATATGGCATTTGTCTTTCTTGGATTAATTTTACTTAGCATTGTGTCCTCTAGGTCCAACCATGTTGCTGCAAATGACAGGATCTCATTCTTTTTTTTTTTTCATGCCTAATATTCCACTGTATATATCTACCACATCTTTATCCATTCAACAATTGATGGACACTTGGGCTGCTACCTTATTTTGGCTATTGTAAATAATGCTGTAAACACAGTAGTTCATATGTTCCTTTGAATTAATGTTTTGGTATTTGGGCAAATAGCCATTTTTTTGATTATTGGATCATAGGGTAGTTCTATTTTTAAATGTCTAAGGAATCTCCATACTGTTTTCCACAGTGGCTGTATCAGTTTGCATTCCTACCAAAATTGTATGAGGATTCCTTTTTCTCCACATCCTTATCAATACCTGTTATTTCTTGTGTTATTAATTTTAGTCATTCTGACAGGTATGCAGTGATATTGCCCTGTAGTTTCAATTTTCATTTCCCGGAGTAGTAAGTGATGATGAGCATATTTTTTGACTGTTGGCCACCTGTAGCTCTTCTTGGGAGAAATATATGATCCTTCTGACCATTTTTTAGTTGAAATACTTAGGTTTTGATTTTAAATTTTATGTGTTCTTTGTACATTTTGAATACTGACTCTTTATCAGATATGTCATTTGCAAATATCTCCTCCCATTCCTAGATTCTTTTTTAGTTTTGAGTATTTCCTTTGATATACAGCTGCTTTTTATTTTGATGTAGTCTCAATAGTGTTTTGTTTTGTTTTGTTTTGTTTTCATTTGTTTTCCTTGCCTCCAGAGACAAATCAAGGGGGAAAAAAAAAGCCATAGCTGATATCAGAGAAATTACAGCTTGTGCTCTTCTAGGCTTTTTATGGTTTCAGGTCTCACATTTAGGTCTTAAATCCATTTTGAATTTATTTTTGTGTATGATGTAAGAAAGTAGTCCAGTTTCATTATTTTTCAAGCTATTCACTTTTTCCAACACCAGTTGTTGAAAGATAATCTTTTTACCTTTGGATATTCTTGCCTGATTTATTGAAGATTAATTGACCATATAATTAAGGGTTCATTTCTGGGTTTTCTCTTCTTTCCATTGATCTATGTCTCTATTTTTGTGCCAATCCCATACTGTTTTGGTTACTATGGCACTATAGTATAACTTGAAGTGCAGAATTGGGATGCCCTCAGCTTTGCTTTTGCTTTTTCAAGATTGCCTGTGGTTACTCAAGATCTTTTGTGGTTCCATTCAAATTTTAGGATTGTTTGTTCTACCTTGGTGGACAACGCTATTGTATTTTGATAGAGACTGCCTTAAATGTGTTGATTACTTTGGGTAGTATGGAAATTTTAACAATATTTATTCTTTTAATTCATGAGCATAAAATATTTTTTCATTTTTCTGTGTTGTCTTTAACTTCATCAGGCTTGTATAGTTTACCAAGCTCAGGTCTTTCACCTCTTTGGTCACATTTACTCCTTGGTATCTTATTATTTTTGGTGCAATTGTAAATGTGATGTTTTTCTTAATTTCTCTTTCTGTTGCTTCATTATTAGTGTATATAAATGCAATGAATTTCTAAACACTGATTTAAAAAAAATTTCCCCTGATTTTGTTGAATTCATTTATCAGTTCTAGCAGTTTTTTAGTGGAGTCTTTTGGTTTTCTGTATAAAGTCACATGTCACCTGCAAGTAGTGAAAATTTTACTTTTTCCTTACCAGTTTCAATGTCTTTTTTTCTTTTTGTTCTCCGATTGCTGTGTCCAGGACTTCCAAGTATTATGTCGAATAAAAGGGTTACGAATGGACATCCTTGTCTTATTTCTGACCTTAGGGGAAAAGCTCTGTTTTTTCCCATTAAGGATGTCATTAGCTATGTGTTTTCATATATGACCTTTATTATGTTGAGTTATATTCCCTCTAAACTTATTTGTTGAGGGTTTTTATCATGAATAGATGTACTTTGTCAAATGCTTTTTTTGTCTATGTTTCTTATCCTTTTTCATATTGAAATGATGTTTCTTATCCTTTCTCATATTGATATGATGTATCAGGTTGATTTGCAAATACTGAACCACCCCTGCAACCTAGGAATAAATCCCACTTGATTATGGTGAATGATTTTTTAAATATATTTATGGATTTGGGTTGCTAGTATTTTGTTTAGGGTTTTTGCATCTAGGTTCATCAGGAATATGGGCTTGTAGTTTTGTTAGTGGTATCTTTATCTGGTTTTGGTATCAGGGTAATGCTGGCTGCATAGAATGAATTTTATTTTCATTCCTTTTCTATCTTTTGAAATAGTTTGAGAAGAATAGGTATTAATTATTCTTTAAATGTTTGATAGATTTTGCCTGTGAAGACATCTGGTCTTGGATTTTTGTTTCTTGGGCATTTTTGGATGACTGATTCAATTTCTTTTCTGGTTATCAGTAGGTTAAAATTTTCTATTTTTTTCCTCTTCCAGTTTTGGTAGGCTGTATGTTTCCAGGAATTTATTCATTTATTCTCAGTTGTCCAATTTGTTGATATGTAGTTTTTCATAACATTCCCTTATAATTGTTTGTATTTCTGGGGTGTTAGTTGTTATTTCTCCTTTGTCATTTGTGATTTTATTTGAATCATTTCTGTTTCTTGATAACTTTGGCTAGTGGTTTACCAATTTTACTGACTTTTTTCAAAGAATCAGCTCCTGAATCTATTGATCTGTTCCACTTTGATTTTTTTTTTTTTTTTTGTCTTTTGCTCTGTTTCTTAGTTTCTGTATCATTAACTTCTGCTTTAATCTTTATTATTTCCTTTCTTCAGGTTTTAGGTTTTCTTGTTCTTTTTCTAGCTTCCTTATGTGTAAGGTTAGGGTGTTTATTTGAGATTTAAATTTATTTCCTGAGGTAGGCATGTACTACTGCAAACTTCCCTCATAAAACTGCTTTTGCTGCATTACACAGGTTCGGAACAGTTGTGTTTTCATTTTCATTTGTTTTCATGTAATTTTTTAAAAAATTCTTCTTTTATTTACTGCTTGACCCATTGCTTGGTAGCATGTTATTTAACCTGTAAGTATTTGTGCTCTTTCCAGATTTTTTTCTTGTGGTTGACTTCTAGTTTCATAGCATCGTGGTCAGAAAAGTTGCATTCTATGACTTCGATCTTTTTTATTTTATTGAGGCTTGTTTTGTGAGCTAATATGTGATCTGTTTTGGAGAATGTTCTGTGTGCACATGAATGTATATTCTGATGTTTTAGGTTGTAATATTCTGAATATATCTATTAAATCAGTCTGTTCCAGTGAGTCATTCAAAGTCATTGTCTCCTTGTCGATTTTCTGTAGAGATGATCTATTGACATAAATAGGGGTGTTAAACTCCCCTACTCTTATTGTATCAATTGGTTCCTTTATGTTTGTTAATAACTATTTTATGTATTTAGGTGCTCACATGTTCGATGCATAAATATTTATAATTGCTCTTTCTTCTTGTTGGATTGTACCTTCAATGATTGAAAAACTGAAAACTGTTACTGTATATTGTCTCTGTTCCTTTCTGATCTACTACTTTTAGGCTCTCTCTTTGCTTAGAGGACCCCTTTCAATATTTTCTGTAGAGCTGGTTTGGTTTTTGAAAATTCTTTTAGTTTTTTTTTTTTTTTTTTTTTTGTTTTTTTTTTTTTTTTTTTTTTTTTTTTTTTTTTTTTTTTTTTTTTTTTTTTTTTTTTTTTTTTTTTTTTTTTTTTTTTTTTTTTTTTTTTTTTTTTTTTTTTTTTTTTTTTTTTGGTTTTTTTTTTTGTTGTTTTTTTTTTTGTTGTTTGTTCTGGAATGTTTTTATCTCTCCTTCTATTTTCAATGATAGCCTAGCTGGATATAATATTCTTGGCTGCATGTTTTTCTCATTTAGTGCTCTGAATATATCATACCAGTTCTTTCTGGCCAGCCAGGTCTCTGTGGATAAGTACGTTGCCAATATAATATTTTTACCATTGTATGTTACAGACTTCTTTTCCCGGGCTGCTTTCAGGATTTTCTCTTTGTCGCTAAGACTTGTAAATTTTACTATTAGATGATGGGGTGTGGACCTATTCTTATTGGTTTTGAGGAGGGTTCTCTGCACCTCCTGGATTTTGATGCTTGTTCCCTTGGCCATATTAGGGAAATTCTCTACAATAATTCTCTCCAATATACCTTCTGCTCCCCTCTCTCTTTCTTCTTCTGGAATCCCAATTATTCTAATGTTGTTTTGTCTTATGGTATCACTTATCTCTAGAATTCTCCCCTCATGGTCCAGTAGTTGTTTGTCCCTCTTTCACTTAGCTTCTTTATTCTCTGTCATTTGGTCTTCTATATCACTAATTCTTTCTTCTGCCTCATTTATCTTAGCAGTAAGAGCCTCCATTTTTTATTGCACCTCATTAATTTTTTTTTTATTTCAACTTGGTTAGATTTTAGTTCTTTTATTTCTCCAGAAAGGGCTTTTATTTCTCCAGACAGGGTTTCTCTAATATCTTCCATGCCTTTTTTGAGCCTGGCTAGCACCTTGAGAGTCATCATTCTGAACTCTAGGTCTGACATATTACCAATGTCTATATTGATTAGGTCCCTGGCCTTTGGTACTGCCTCTCATTCTTTTTTTTTTTTTTTGTGGTGAGTTTTCTGCCTCGTCATTTTATCCAGATAAGAATATATGAAAGAGGGAATAAAATACTAAAAGGGTGGCAAAGACCCCAGGAAAATGTGCTTTAACCAAATCAGAAGAGACTCCAAATCATGGAGGGAAGAAAGGTGGTAAAAAGAAGTTCAGAGAAAAAAAAATCTTAAAAAATAAAAAATATAAAAAGGAAAATATATACATATATATTAGACTGGTGAATAGAACAGGGCCACCCAATTAATTTTGGGAGTATTTTGGTATCTTAGAAGAAACTACCTCCCAAAGTTTTAAAGAATTAAAAACATATATAAGGGTAAACATGATGAAGGGATAGAATATGACTATAAAGATGAATTTTCTTTTTTAATTTCTAAAAAAGGAGTTGATAAGATAAGTTGTTGGTTAGGAGAATAAAGAAAAAGAAAGTGGAGAGAATTTGCTCAGGCTGGAGACTAGAACAAAGCCCTGTGCTAGATTTAGGGTATATTTTGATCTATTAGACGAAGTTGTATCCCAAATTTTTTTAGAAAAAAAAAAAAAACCCTATGTGTATACAAAAAATAAAGTTAGATACAATGAAGAATAAAATATGCCTATAATAATGAAGGTTCTAAAAAGATTTGTTTTGGAAAGATATTGTTAAGATAAACTAGTTAAAAAACGTTAAAAGAGGAAAGGATAAAAGTTAAAAAATTTTAGCAGAAAAAAAAATAAAATTAAAAAAAAATTAACTTTGCAAGACTAAAGATTCATGGGGAGAAAGCCATGAATTCCATGCTTTGCTTTCTCCTGCTCTGGAATTCTGCTGTTCTCCTTGGTAAGTGAACTTGGTTGCGGCTGGATTTCTTGCTGATCTTCTTGGGGAGAGGCCTGTTGTAATGATTCTCAAATGTCTTTGCCTGAGGCACAATTGCACCGCCCTTACCAGGGGCCAGGCTAAGTAATCTGCTCGGGTTCGCTTTCAGGAGCTTTTGTTCCCTGAATGCTTTCCATAGAGTTCCGGAGGATGGGAATGAAAATGGCAGGCTCCCAATCTCCAGCCCAGAGGAGCTGAGAGTTCGGGTCCCCACTCCTCAGTGCACCCTTGGAGAAAGACACTCAATCACTCCCATCTGCCTGGCCTCTGGCTGCACTCCGAGCTCACCCAGCCTGTGACCAAGCATCTCTGTCTCTGGCACACAGGCCTGCCTAGAGTCTCTAAACCCTGCAGATCCCTTCACTCTTCCAGAGGGGTCTCCCCAGATCTTGTCAGGTCCCCACTCAGAGCAGTGGCCTGTGCCATGGATTATGATTTAAGGTAACCCCGAGTTGAGAGCTCACTCCTTGGCTCGGTCTCTGTGGCTGGCTTCCCTACTCTAATACCTGTGAGCTCTGTGACACTCGGACATCCCCGATCCTTCTGTGACCCCATGGAACTTGAGACCACGCTGTCTCCATGTAGCCTTCACCCCGGTTTACCCTCTGGAGCGATGTCCCTCAGTGGAGTAGACTTTTAAAAGTTCTGATTTAGTGCTCCATTGCTCTGCCACTTGCTGGGAGCTGGCTCCTCCCTCGCGGTCTTCCCATTGCTTTGGATTCACTTCTCCGCCGGTCCTATCTTTCAGAAAGTGGTCGATTTTCTGTTTCTAGAATTGCTTTTCTTCTTCTCTTCAATCTCCTGTTGGATTTATAGGTGTTTGGAATGGTTTGATAACCTATCTAGCTAATCTTCTGCTACCTGATGTCTTCTCAGCCTGCTACTTCTCTGCCATCTTGACTCCTCTCCCATGGTGGATAATCTTTTTAATGTACTGTTGGTTCCTGTTAGCTAGGATCTTGTTGAGAATCTTGGCATCCATATTCATCAGGGATATTGGTCTGAAATTCTCCTTTTTGAGGGGGTCTTTGCCTGATTTGGGGATTAGGGTAATGTTGGCTTCATGGAGTCTGGAAGTTTTCTTTCTGTTTCTATTTATTGAAACAGCTTCAGGAGAATAGGTATTATTTCTTCTTTGAGAGTTTGATAGAATTCCCCAGGGAATCCATTGGGTCCTGGGCTCTTGGTTATCATTGCTTCAATCTCATTACTAGGTATTGGTCTATCCAGTTTGTCAGTTGCTTCCTGATTCAGTCTTGGAAGTTTATAGGTTCCCAGGAATGCATTTCTTCTAGGTTGCTTAACTTATTGGCATATAACTGTGGATAATAATTTCTGATGATTGTTTCTATTTCCTTGGTGTTAGTCATGATCTCTCCCCTTTCATTCAAAATTTTATTAATTTGGGTCCTATCTCTTTTCTTCTGGATTAGGCCAGTGGTTTATCGATCTTATTGGTTCTTTCAAAGAACCAGATTCTAGTTTCATTGATGGTTCTACTGTATCTGTAGTTTCTATCTCATTTATCTCTGCTCTAATCTTGATTATTTTTTTCCCCTCTAGTGTGTGGGGTTGGCCTAATTTGTTGTTGATTCTCCAGTTCTTTAGGGTGTAAAGAGAGCTGCTGTACTCTGGATTTTTCAATTTTTCTGAGTGAGGCTTGGATGGCTGTGTATGTCCCCCTTAGGACCACCTTTGCTGTATCCCATAGGTTTTGGACTGAAGTCTCTTCATTCTCATTGGTTTCCATGAATTGTTTACATTCTTCCTTGATTTTCTGGTTGATCCCAACATTTTTTAGCAGGTGGTCTTTAGCTTCCAAGTGTTTGAATTCCTTCCAAACTTTTTCTTGTGGTTGAGTTCTAGTGTCGAAGCATTGTGGTCTGAGAATATGCAGGGAATAATCTCAGTCTTTTGGTATCGGCTGAGCCTTGATTTGTGACCTAGTATATGGTCTGTTCTGGAGAAAGTTTCATGTGTGCTCGAGAAGAATGAGTATTCTGTTGTTTTAGGGTGGAATGTTCTGTATATATCTATGAGGTCCATCTGGTCCAATGTATCATTCAGTGCTCTTGTTTCCTTATTGATTTTCTGCTTGGATGATCTGTTACTGAGAGTGGCATGTTAAGATCCCCACAATCAATTTATTCATATCAATATGGCTTTTTGATTAACAGTTGGCTTATGTAGCTGGCTGCTCCATTCTTGGGGGCATAAATATTTACAGTTGTAAGACCTTCTTGGTTTATAGACTCTTTAAGAATGATGTAGTGTCCTTCTTCATCTCTGACTACAGTCTTTAGTTTAAAATCTAATTTACCTGATATGAGAATCACTAGTCCAGCTTTCTTTTGAGGTCCGTTGGCGTGAAAAAAGTTCTCCATCCCTTCACTTTCAGTCTGGATGTATATTTAGGTTCCAAATTTGTCTCTTGTTACAGCATATGGACAGATCTTGTCGTTTTATTTAATATGTAACCCTGTGCCACTTTATGGGAGCATTTAGGCCATTCACGTTAAGAATGATTATTGAAAGATAGGGGCGTCTGGGTGGCTCAGTGGATTAAGCTGCTGCCTTCGGCTCAGGTCATGATCCTGGGGTCCTGGGATCGAGCCCCGCATCGGGCTCTCTGCTCAGCAGGAGGCCTGCTTCCCTCTCTCTCTGCCTGCCTCTCTGCCTACTTGTGACGTCTCTCTGTCAAGGAAATAAATAAAATCTTTAAAAAAAAAGGAATGATTATTGAAAGATAAGTTTTTATTGACATCATGTTTCCTGTGAAGTCCTTATTTCTATAGATTGTCTCTGTAAATTTCTGTTCTATGTCACTCTTGGGTTCTTTCTTCTTTTATAGAACCTCCCCTTAATATTTTTTGTAGTGCCAGCTTGGTGGTCATATACTCTCTTAAACCTTCCTGGTCTTGGAAGCATCCATTTTGAATGTCAACCTTGCTGGGTAAAATATTCTTGGCTGTATGTTATCATTTAGTGCCCTGAATATGTCTTGCCAGCCCTTTGTAGCTTGCCAGGTTTCTGTGGATATGTCTGATGTTATTCTGATGGACCTTATTCTGTATGTTAGGAATCTCTTCCCCCTAACTACCCTCAGAAGGTCTTGTCTAAAATTATGATTCATGAGTTTCACAATTAAGTGCCTAAGGTCTTTCTAGATTCTTTGATCTTTGTGGGTGTTCTTTTTGCCTCTAGGATACAAACACTTCTTCCATTGCCAAGACTGAGAAAATTTTCATGGAAAACTTGTTCAACTATATCTTCTAGTCTTCTTTCTTTCTCCTCCCACTCAGGGATCCCAATAATTCTAACGTTGGAATGTTTCATGGTGTCATTTATTTCCCTAATTATTTTTCATGACTTCTAAGCTATTTGTTCCATGCCTCCTCCTGATTCTATTTCTCTGTCTTCTGCCTCAGTTACCCTAGCTGTTAGAGTATTTATATTAGATTGGATCTCATTGATAGCATTTTTAACTTTTTCCCTGATAGCTCTCACTTCTGCCCTTATCGATTCTATGTTGTCACTAATGGTTTTCTCCAACCTAGACATTGCCTGGATAATTGTTACCCTGAATTCCCTTTCCAACATACTGATTATGTCTGTATCCAATAGTTCTGATGGAAAGGGCACAGTCTCTGAATTTTTTCTTCTTTTTGGTGTTCTTCCTCCTAGTCATTTTGGTGAGAGGTGGTTGAGGGGATGTATAATTGAGTATATCAACCACAATCCAGGAAAGGTTCACCCTGGAATGTTTCAGAGCAATTGAAGTCACTACCAAAATGAAAGAAAAAAGAAAAAAAAAAGAAAGAGAAAGAAAGGAGAAAACCCAACCAGATTGAGCTCCAAAAGCAAGTTTTATAAGGTATATAAACAAAAACGGACCAAAAAAAAAAAGACTGACAAAAGTAAATGACAAAGGGGAAAAAAAAGAATCCAGTCAAAATGAACCCCAAGGATCTAATTTATATAATACCAGACCAGAACCAAATACATAGAAACACTGATAGAAGAAAAAGATGGGAGGGTGGTTATAAATCCTGGATGTGGGTGAGGAAGGTTATTTTGATTCTTCCTGGGTGTATCTTGATATCTTTGTTAAAGAACTCAACTTTCCAGAGATAAAAAGAGATTAAAACTGGTTTATATATATAGTGTTGATTAGGTTAAGAGGGTTACCTTGAAGCTTATATCTATGTGTATATTAAAAAAAAAAATAGAACAGCAAAAGAAAAACATGTATATGTATGAAAAAAGTTTAAGTAACAAGATTATCATGGAATATGTTATATTAAACCTCTAGATGTAATGGTAAGTAGGTTAAAAATTTAAAACAAGAATCGTGAGAATGAATTAAGAAAATATTTATAAATATACAGGTTTTAGGGCAATACCAGGAGCTTACTATATTGTTTTCCCCTGATGTTGGGGTTTTACAGTTTAATGGGGACCCTGTGGTGTTTGTCCTCTCATTCTGTTGGCTTGCTTTCTGGGGAGGGGCGGCACTCCCATGTTGTTTTTCAGTCAGTCTTGCTTGGGTTGAGTCCTCTTGCTCCCTATCAAGGGGCTGGGCTCCATGGAAACCAGTTTTTCAGGCTCTCATTCTCTGGAGGTTTTTGTTCTCTGGTGGCTTTTTGCAGCTTTTTAGAGGTTTAGTGGAAAGCAAACTGCACCCAGACCTCCACCTCAGAGAGAAGCCTCAGTCTGCTCCTCTGGGTGGTCCAGGACACACAGACTCCCCCTCTATAAAGTCCACTGAATAGCACAACCTGCCACAGGTGATGTGCATCCCCAGCCACCATCTCAGGGGTCGCCTGAGGCCCCATTTGTCTCTCACCCCTGTGCCAATCAAACAGAGAGCAATATTGGTCCAGGGAGCTCACTTCCAGTGGCTGGCTGCCTTTGATGGGACTGCTGTCTGGGAACCAGACCTCACGGTTGAGCAGGTCACAGAAGTCTGACACCGCTGAGGGATCCCAACCAGAGATCACCCCGAGGTTCTCTCAGGCGTGGGCTGGGAGCTTCTAGACCCTGGGCCAGTGGCAGGAGGCCAGGGTCCTAAAGAGCAAGGCACAGGGAAAGTGCGATCATAGCCTACAATCGTGCAGGGTGCGCAGAGCATGCAGAGTGCACAGAACACAGAAGGGTGTGGACCTAGCGGTTGTAGGCCAGCGCCCACACCAGACTTGTTCATGTGCAGGGGGAGTGAGCCCAGCCCAGCGCTGGTGCAAGCAGCTGAAAACTCAGGGACCATGGAGGCTCAGCTGCACTCTCTCTGGCACAGGTGGTTGCTGTCCTGGGTCCGTGGATGGCCGTTCCAGTGACCGCCGGATTCCACTTATTACCCCTTGAGCTCTTCTGCTCTTTTGAGTGCCTTCAAGCAGACTCCAAGTTAATTCTAGTCCCCAACCACAGGGCACTTTCATATTGGGGCATTACTTTCCAATGGGTCGCTTCTGGTGCCTCCCTCCTTCTGCTTATCCTCCGATATCAGTCCGAGTGTTCCCACTCTGCTTTACTTCTCCACTGACGTCTTCCGCCCCTATAGAGATCCAGAAGTGTATAATCTTACATCTCATGGGTGTTCAGAGTGTTCTGGTAGCTATTTAGCTCACTTTAGGGGACCAGTTGAAACAGGGTCTCCTACTTCTCTGCCATCTTGCCTCTCCCTCCAAAGTAATTATTGATATGTATTTATTGCCATCTTATTACCTGTTTGTGATCATATCTAAAGATTTTCTTTGACCCTTTCTTGTCTTTCTATTATGGCTTTCTGATTTTTAGTGGTATAGTTGGATATTTTCTTTATTCTTTGTGTTTTAGTTATTTTTGATGTGTGGTTACCATTAGTTTTATATATAAACTCCACTTCATGTAGAAATCTATATTCAATTGATGGTTGTTTAAATTTGACCCTTTCTTTTCTCCTCCCCTTCCCCTACTTTAGGTATATGGTATCATATTTTATATCCTTTTATTTTGAGTCCTGTGACTAATATATCTACTCAAAGGATCCCCTTTAATACTTGTCACAGGGCTGTTTTAGTGGTCATGAACTCCTTTAGGGGTTTTGTGTGTGTGTGTTTTGTTTTGTTTTGTTTTTTTTGTTTTTTTGTTTTTTTTTGGACTGGGAGATTCTTTATGTCTCCTTCTATTCTGAATGCTAGCCTTGCTAGATAGAGCATTCTTTGCTACAAGTGTTTCCCATTCAGCACTTTGAATATATAATATGACTCTTTCTGGTCTGGGAAATTTCTGCTGAAAAATCCCCTGGTAGCCTTATGGGGTTTCCTTGTATGTAACTGTGTTCTTCTGTCTTGCTGCTTTTACAATGCTTCCTGTACCATTATATTTTGCCATTTTAAGTATAATATGTCTTCATGTGGATCTGCTTTTGTTGATTTTTGGGGGGATTCTTTGTACTTCCTTGATCTGGATTTCTGTTTCCTCCTCCAGATTAGGGAATTTTTCATCTATTTCTTCAAATAAATTTTCTGCCCCCTTTCTTTCCTTCTTCTGGGACTCCTATACTGTGACTGTTATTGTTTGATGGAACCACAGAGTTCCCTAAGTCTGTTCTCATTTTGAATGATTCTTTTTCCTCTCTTTAGTTCAGCTTGATTGCTTTCCATTACTCTGTCTTCTAGGACATTAATTTGTTCCTCCTCTTCTTCTAGCCTGCTATTCTATCAATCATGCATAGTTCTCACTTTTTTTATTGAGCCATTTCTCTCTGTTATTCTTTTTCTCATATTGATGGTCTCACTGATGTCTTCTGTTCTTTTCTCAAGTACAGTATCTTTGTGGATTAGGAATGTTACTTAGATCTTGGGCCAGGGACTTGTCCTTTTCTTTCACTTGTGACGATTTCTTCTGTCTTCTCATTTTGTCTAAGTCTCTGTGCTTGCTTCTGTGTATTTTTATATATATATATTAGGTGAAACAATTATTTACCTCAGTCTTGAAGGGGAGTAGTCATGTGTTGAAGCTGTTCTGTGCAGCTCAGAAGTGAAATTTCTCCTGATTACCAGAGCCAGATATATCTCATGTGGGTTTTGTGTGCCCATTGGCTATGATAGGGTTGCAGCTGCTACACAGAGAGGGTGGGGCTTGGCTTACTTGCCTGGTCTGGTATTGGCTCAGACACTGTGTGAGGAGAGCAGATTTCCAGCTACTTGCCTATTCTGGTTGCAGTTTTGTGTGTATCCAAGGTTGGCATGGCCGGGTGCTTGTCAGACAGCACTTGGGACGCTCTTCTGACCCTATTGTGGTTTGAGTGCTCCAGTGGGTGTGTAGGAAGTGGTGCACTCATCCAGCCTAGTTAGGGCTGGAGGTGGGAAAAACGATTTCTCCATTGCTAGCAGGCTAAAGGGAAGTCACCAAACAGGGTGACTTCAAGCACTTTTGTCCCTGGATAAAGTCTCTGCAGGTTCCTGCCTCTCTGATAGCTGCTTTATAATTAGTAGGTAGATCCTCCTTTGCTTATGGTCTAGTCACTTTTCAACGTGCTGCTTTTGTACTGGATCTCAGAGTGAGTGGGATTGAGAGTTCTATGATTTTCCTTGTCTTAATCCCCATTGATTTTCAAAATGAAACATTTTGGACTGATCTTTCTAGTACATACCCTCAGGGTTAGAGTGACTGATGTGGTATGCAATCACTTTATTCTTTGAGGGAAAGTTTTATTGATTTTTTTTTTTTTAATAATTGTGGGGTCACTGCATATGAGGTATGGTTTCAGGCAAGGCTGTGTCTCCCTCACTTACCATTTTTCCATTTGACTCTCTTGTCTTTTGTTATGAAGGCGCTATTCACCTAGTTTTTAGGTCCTTTTCAGAGGAAAATTATTCCATATTTAGAATTTATTTTATTCATTCATTCATTCATCCATTCATTTGTTTTGCTGTCCAGGGAAAGGGATGAGCTCAGAGTCTTTGTACACTGACATCTTGAACTTTTCTGGACTGTTTTTAAGAACTACTAGGTAAAGGAATCATTGGCCACCTGTGTTTGGCCCTCCCCAAAGGAAAAGTTAATTTATTCATATCTTTAAGACAGGAAGTAGTTTCAGAGCTTTGAGCAAGAGACCCAGTCAATTAGGCACCTATCCTATCATAGCGACTGGGAGATAGGAGTGTTATCTTTCTTGATAATTATTTAATAAGGAATGATGAATTATAGGTCCTTTATAAAGACATTCCCTGGTTCCTTCAACTGGTGAGAAACTTTAAAGGGATTTATATACATTTCAAAGGGGGCAGATAAATAAATTGCAACTTTTCTAAAGTAAATGTTCTAAGAAAAGGGAGGGGAGGGGCCTACAATCAAGAAGAAGAGACTGTCTTGATCTATAATTATCCATCTGTTAAACCTCCTCTATCAAAGCCACATTTGCCAAAACCTCTTAGCTGTTTGAATGCACAATGGGCACTCCTGAGATTCTCATTTATATATTAATATATATAAAAGATTTTCATACACACACACAGACTTAAAAAAAAAAAAAAGGCTAAGAAAATGAAAGAAGCCCTGCAGTTTCTGTTTTCTCTGTGCCCTAAGATACTTATTGGTATTCAAATTCAAAAGGAGAGTGAAAGTAGGGGCTCTATCACTCTATCATAAATCAAAACCCACAGAGAGTACAGAAAGAAGAAGAAGGAGGAGGCATAAAGGGGAAAGGGGAAGGCAATAAAATAGACTTCTGATACTATACCTTGTGAGGGACTTGGTTAGTGACTACCGATATTCCATATCTCCCATGTTGAGAGAAGTGAACTTAAGTAGATGTTTTTCTGGGAAAACAAAAGGGCTTTTGGGAACATGTAACTGATGTGAAGAACAAAGGCAAAGGCAAGAGGAACTGTAGATAAAATTAAATTTCCTTATAACCTGCAGCTTATTGACAAATACTTGAGGTAGGTGGAGTATAATATTCTCCAGGTAACCCCTAACTGTCTTAATGTTAATACTTTCCTAGAGGGGAAAACAACCTTAACTTGACAACAGCTAGGCTCCCAAGATCCTGTGAGTCTTCTTTAGCATATGAAAATCATTTTGGAAGCTTCCCTTTGTCTTTACCTCCCCCAACTCCAAAGTATATGTGCAGCTATTTCTGCCCATGGATCCTGTCCCAGTACTTTCATAAAACCACCTTTTTGCACCAAAGACATCTCAAGAATTCTTTCTTATCAGCTCTGAAACCCATCACTTCAAACCATATCATAATTACTCTGGGCAATTGGGAATATTCAACTGAAAGTTAGAAAAGAAAGGAAAAAGATAGTTAATTAGGGTAAGAAGTAGAAAAAAATATGTAAACACTTAGTTGTATTTTTGTCAAATTGACTGAAATGTCTTTTGAATCCAGATCCATAAAGGCAACAATAAAAAGAATGACATGATGAAAGTAGTTATAGTTCCTTTTATGTAAGAAACATCAGGACCATGGTGTTTGAAAATTAAATGTCATTTCAAGAGAATACATAGTTTATCAAGGATCTGAACATTGACCTGATTCCCAAGCCTATTTACTTTGACCCTGGGTATATTTATTTGCAGTTTAAAAGTTCTATTACAAACACAAAATACTGTCATGAAACCTTAAAGAAAATAAACCAAAAGCCAAAATAGTTTCTTTTTAGTCTTTGAAATACTAGAAAACTAATTATAATAGCATAATACTTAAAGGAAAATTAGAAAAATGCCCAATTAGAGCAACATAATTTGTCAGCTATGACATCTATATAATGAAAAACTAAATGGTATTTGTAAATGTCCTAATATAAAAGGTTTTGAGTTTTTCAATAACAATTTTCCTAACTTGGATGCAAGGAAACACATTAGATATTGTAGGGAAAATGTACGGACACTGTAAATTGGTTAATCCTCCTCCATTCCCTCTCATCTGGCAGAATCATTGAGGAGTTATACCAACAACCTTGGATGGCTGATAAGTGGATTCCAATAAATATACAAAGGCAAGGGGAATGGTTTATTTGTTTTCCTTGCCTATATAACAAGATTTGGGGTAAAGGGCTTCTAACTGAATACTGTATAGGGCTTTGTCTCCTTAATAGTAGATAAACCTTAGTTCCCCAGCACATGTCAGGGAATTTTTCTCTTGTAAATCCTGGAGGATAACTACACCTCCCCTTTGGGTCTTAGTTCACAGTGTCTAGGACTAGTAATTAACTTTTGAGATATATGTCCCCTTTTCCTCCTAGGTTAAACGCCTCTGCCCTAGGGACACAAAACTCTTTGCATATAGTGAAGTAGGCAATAAAGAGCTTCTAATAAAGAGCTTCTATTCAAGCTATGCTAAATAATATAGACTGGTGTTTTCTTAACATAATTCATCCAGTAAGAAGACTGGGATTTTAGAATTCTAAAATAAATACAAATATGTTGGTTTTTAAAACATTTTAACAGATTTTATGACCAAAAAAGAAAAAAATGAGAAAACTTTTTCATTTGTACTATAACTACCTAAGGTGGAGAAATTGCATTCTGAAGCAAGGTAATTTTATTCTTTAACCAAGCTGCTGATTCCAAAATTTAAGCTTTACTGTCCACCCCCAATTTTTTTTCTAAAAACATTAATAATATTATAAAAAGACACTAGATGAATAACTTGTCAAAAGGAGCTCAGCATTTACTTTCACTATTTTATCAGGTAAGCAACAATTCTCTTATTTTAGAATCAGACTTAACCATATTTCTTATTATCCACTTTGTTTTTCCAAAACAAGACTGATTTTACTACATAAACCCCAGAGTAGTAACTATTGAAATAGGATTATTTCTGAATCTCTCCCAAAGAACAAAGGAAATGGTTGTTTATCAGTGTTGTTAAAATCTCAATGTCTTATAAAATTCAACTATGATTATTTTAGAGAACTTTAGGCTACTAAAAACATCCATTAATTTTGAAAGATGGTATATTAGGTTCTAGAAAATAAATATTATGAAAAGGAACCCAAGTAGAGAGAAATATTGCTCTGCCCTCCTCCAAATCCTCTTTGGGAAATAGAAGTTAATGGTTATTCCTCTTGTGTTTCCATTGAGAAAAATGTCAGTGTTGAGGGTAAAAATCTTTTTAGTAAAAGACTTGATGTAGGAGAGATGTTAGGGTTTGGATCCAATGGCCAAGAAAGAATTCTTGAGATATCGTTGGTGCAAAAAGGTGGTTTTAGTAAAGCATGGAGGCAGGACCCTTGGGCAGAGAGAGCTGCACTGGGGTCATGAGGAATGGTTGATTATATACTCTTGAGAGGGGCCCAGGGATAGCATAAGTCTTTAAGGAGTTTTGGAAACAAAGTTTCTAGGACCTTGAAGGGGTCTAGCTATTTTTGGGAAAGGTCATTTATTACTGTCTAATAAAACCTTAGTCATGAGACCTTTCAGATGTATATTGGTGAGTCATAGTATTAGGGAATGATTACCAACATGTATCTTGGGAAGTAGAGATAAAGGAATGTTTCCAAAGAAATTTTTATATGTTAAAGTAGGCTTACAGGATCCTGGGGGTTGGGCCAGGATTGCTTTTACCTTTACGAAGTATTAACATTGAGGTAGTTGAGTTCCTAAAGGAATGTCACTCTGCTGTTTTAAGGACTTGTCAGTAGGCTATAGGTAGTAAGGAAATTTAATTTTTCTTTTGCCTTTGTTACCCATTTCAGACTCAAATGTAAGACTATTTTGTACTCCATTCTTACCAGAATAAACATTTGTCAATATGCCTCAATAAAATTTCACATTGAGATTGACATATTGCCCATGTCCATTGAACTTCTGTATGTTAGTAAGTATACTATATATGTTAGAAAGATAGATTACAATACTGACATTGACATACATTGACTATTCAGCAAATATTAAACTAAACTGTTGGATACTTCCCTAACTTGGAAAATTAGGTTGTATTTGGATCAATAGACATGTTTATTTTATAATTACCCTTTACAAACCAAAAATATTTTGTAAACCAATGGGAAAATATTTCTTTCTTTAGGGTAACATAAAGTTTGTTTTGAATATCCAGTAATAAGCATACTATGGATTAGTCCAAAATTGACTATGGAAATAGGGAGTTAAGCAAATTATGAATAATAGAACATATAGCCAGTGACTATGACAAAGCATTTTTAAAAATATTAGCTCAATGGATATTTTTTCACCAAATTTTAATAAGATCAACATTCAGGTTCTGTTCTAACTACATGTTTTTCAGTTTGTTTCTTAGTATATCCTTACCTGGACACAGGAAATTTATTGTAACACATACTGCATCTCAAACTGGAGTTCATATGTTGGACTCAAAGTTATCCTTTCTGATAATTTAACAGATGCTTTGCAGGGTTTGGTTTGAAAAATATATTTCCACCAGAGACCACCAAATTACATACTGTAAATTTGATATGATCATCTTAAAAATATAAATTACATTTTTCCAGATTTGTTAATATATAATTGGAATATAACAATGTATAATTTAAAAATATAAAATGTGATGATTTGATACATCTGTATTGCTAAGTGATTACCACAATAAGGTTGGTTAACAAATTCAATGCCTCAGTAATAACTTATTTTTTTGTGGTGAGAATGTTTTATATCTGCTCTTCTAGAAACTGTATTGTTAACTATAGCCACCCTGTTAAATATTAGATAACTGGAAGTTTCCACTCTCTGACCATTGCCCTATTCTCTTCTTGTTTGTCCCAGCCCTTAGCAGCCACAATTCTAGTCTCCATTTCTATGAGTTCAACATTTTATTCCCTTAAGATTCCACCTATAAATGAGATCATACAGTACTTGTCATTTTCTGACTTTTCATAATGCCTTCAATGCTCATTCATGTTATTGAAAATGGAAGGATATTGTCTGGTCCTATGGAAATGGGACTGCTTCTTGTTCATTATTGATTAGGGTCCACAGCTTGGTCCTGAGACAGTGGTCTATTCCAGTTATATAGATGTGAGAAGGTCTGGCTCAGTACCATGGTTGAGAGGGACTAGAACCCAGTAAAAGGATTGTTTGAGGTTTCCTAATCAAGATCAAGATCCTTAGGCCTGGTTCTGGAGGCATAGATGAACATGTCACTTGCCAGTTCCCTGGTTTGGCTAGACTACTCTCTGACTATAGTAAGAGGGGCTGGAGCCACATGTAAGATCTTTTGTGGATATCCTTCAGCATAGACCTCAGTTCCTTTAGCTGGGTCCCTCTCAGGACTGTGGTGGGGAGGGACTGGAACTGAGTGTAGGAACTTCTCAGGATCACTTGGAGTATAGGCCAATGTGTATCTGTTGGGTTGCGAGGCTCTTGGGTTTCCTGGTGGACTCTGGCTGTGATGGGCCTAGGAACCCAGGATTGGGCTGCTTAGGATCTCCAGAGTTACACAGATAGAAGTGTCTCCCTCTGGGTCCTTAGACCGGCAGAACTGCCAGTTGACTGTGGCTCTGAAGTAACTGGAATCTCATATAGGACACTTAGGATCTCTGATGGGTTTATGGTCTTCTGGTCCCTATGCTAGCAGTCCTTTTAGCAGACTGCAGCTAAAATGGGTTGGGGCCAGCTGTAGGGTCTTATCAGAATCTATAGTCTAACTGAACTTAGTGGGCTTACTTTTAGTGTCTCCCACACATGGCCAAGAGGGGATGGAACCAGTTTGTGGGCCACTTCATGGTCTATAGCTGGGACCAAGTTCTGTATGCCTAATATACAGGTGGGTGTGACTGCTCCCAGGTCTCTTGACATGTGGTATTGGTGACAGGACAAAGCCAAGCAGCTGTAAATGAGTTCTAAGGGATGCAGATATGTGTTTCCAAGTCTATAGCTGGGACTATGGTCCATGAGTCAGCCAGGTGAGAGCAAACCTGCTTTCTCAGCTTTGGACTTTGCTGAGGTTTCATCGTCTCCCACCTGATATTCTCAAGCTCTCACAGAAGTACTTTGTTCATGGATGACTGTCAAATTATTTGGTTGATGAAGAGATGTGAGGGATGTCTTGTTTAGCCACCTTGCTGATCTTAAACCTGAGCTTTGTTGCTATTCTTTTGAGTGGATAAAGAAGGGTAGTAATTCACATAAATAAAGCAAGTAATACCTAAAGATGTGTTGAAATGAATGCCTTGGCTTAAGTTTCTATAAAAAGAACCCTTTAGCACACCAAAATGTAGATGACAACATTAAAATAACACTATCTAAAACATCCTACGAAACATGCAGTGAAATCCAGTATTTCCCATTCTGAGTGGGAAAAAAATTGTTCAACTATTAGAGTAACTTCTGAAAATGTGTCAAATAATTTCAGAATTTAGACTTAAAAAATTACTTAAAATATTTACTTGATGCACATATTTATTTCATATTCTATGTCATGTATCTTATTTTTTTTGAAAGGAAGGTATTGTCAAGTTTTGTTACAGCTTCAGATATGGAGCAAATTAATCTATGAGGAGAGAGCTAACTAAATATTTATATTTGCATCCTAAGTCTGATATCCCTAAGAAGGCAATTAAACACGAAAAGCCAGCATAAAGATGAGCATTCCAGCAAATGGGAAGTGGTAGTATCGGAGCAAAAACAATCAACTGATTTTATGCTTCCCTATGACTACAAATTTTTAAGGAAAAACAATATTCTTATCAATCAACCCTCTAAAAGGGGGTTATTTTCATTTGTTCAGTCATAAAGTTTTCAAATAGCAATTTATGCCATATATAAATTCCTTTGAAGACATACTATTTTTGATCAAAAAAAATTGTGGAAAAATAGTAATAAATATATTTAGGTTCCTGAATTAGGACAGTGTTAATAGGAAAGAAGTTTAAAAAATCAAGACTTAAGGACACAATTTAGTTTAAACATGTTTTCATGAATTTTCCCTAAACCGCTCTATTGGTGAATATGGTCAGGTAAAAAATTATGCTTCCTAGAGCTTGGCATATCTAAATTATTTACAATCCATCTGGAAGACCATCCACAATATAAGCAGGGTGATATACTGCACTCAAAAGTCAGGTAGCAGGAAGATGTGTGGATTATTGTTCTTCTGAAATGTCCTATTGTAATCAGCCATATTTTTTTCTGATATTTACTCAAACAATATGAAGAGCATAATTTAAGTTTTCAATGCAACAAAATATTGTATAAACCTTTGATTGCTCAACTCTGTGTTTTCTACATATGAGAATCTTATATCTCCATCCAACGGCCCCTATGATATCCATCTTCTTATGCAATAGCAAACTAAATTATAGCAAATTTGGGGATAGTGAAGGCTTAGAAGATCTCCAGTGTATTTGGGAAATAGAACTAGAAAAATTTGATTATATGAATTAAAACTGACTTAAAATAAGTGTATTTATCATCTCACCCAGCACATGTGAATGATTTCAGGGAGTATCCATTAAGCAGAGATGTGACATCATTAATAGCCAGGGCTTCGGTCATTCTACTCTGCACTTTTTAGCATGTTGTCCTCCATCTTCAAACTTGTGCCCATATGGTCACAAGATGGCTGCCACTATATCATGTTATTCCATAACTGTATCAAAAAGAGAAAATTGACAAACCAACTGTTTACTAGAAGCTTTCAATTGTTTTCCTTTAGGTCCATTTGCTATAGATTAAGTTGAGGGGGGAAAAGTCACTTAAAGACTTGGGAGAGAAGGTAAAACATATACATTTTCAGTGTGTATAGGAGATTGCCAAAGGATAAGGTGTCTACCACAGTCTTGTTATAATCAGTTAACCAAAGAAACAAATGACTCTGCTTATGTAATATAGAATGACAAATAACATTAATCTTACCCTTTAGATTTCAAAAATGAATAAAGAGGATCCTGGACATATGTTTTGGGAGTGGGGGGAAGTACAGAATAGAACATGAACTCAAAAAGACAGGCTTTTCTGATAACTAAACTTCACCAAAGATATCTGGGTATCCCAAAAGTTTCGTGTATGAAGCAGCAGAAATGCTGGAAATTGCACCAGATATAGCACAAAGCTTCTCATGGTCTAATAGATAAGGCTGATGGAAAGCTATACATTATAAATCCACCTTTTAATATAGTTTAGAACTGGTAAGGCAATTTGGCAGAAGTTTCTAAAATCCTGTTCATACTATATGTGAGGCATATAAAACAGACAGTTTGAGTACTTGTTTGTAGAGGTCCAGAATTTAAAAGAGAAAAATGCCCAGTGAGGGATCTTTTGAGATTTGAGAAAAATTCTCCATTGGAAGCTTCCAGTGGATATTTTCATGTAAGTCATAGAACCTAGACTATCATCCTGAAGAAAATAAGAGAACAGGAGTAATCAAGTCTAAACTTTTTATTCTATCCATGAGAAAACTGAGAATCAAGAAAATAGGTACATTCACAGAACTGAAATCAGCATTTGAGTCTCATTGGTTTTCCCTAGCTAGTGTTCTAATATCTTAATTCTAAAAATAGGACTTAACTTGCATGGTGATTGGAAACTTGAAATATAAAGTTCATAGTATAACGTTTAAAATATACATAGTAGGTACTCATAAAGATTGTACCAGGACTTCCTTTTAATGGTCCTGCCCTATCTCCTTAGTGTTAAAAATAGAATGATTGTAACAGAGCTGGCTTATGGCATTAATGTCAACTCTATTCACTGTAGGATCCAGCCTGTACTAGACTTATTGGTATTTGGGGCCTGCTTAGGAGAAGACCTAATACAGGCTTAGATCAAACAAGTGCCAATCTCCTGGTGGATCTACAATATCAAGCCTGGATAAAGTAATTAACTTGAAAACAAAAATCATGCAGGTAATTCCAGATATTCATTACCAATAGGTAAAAATCAGAGAAGGGACTTAACAGTGCTTAACCCTGAAGAAGACATGGTTTTAAAAGTCTTGACACTTTAAATGGGAAGCTTGAATACTCCCACAAGTATTATGTAAACCTTGTTGTCAATGCTTCTTATACCATGTGATGGTTTTCCTGTACCACACCCCATTTAGAACCAGGTTAACATTCATTCAGACCTGATTATCACTTAGTGTCATAGAGTAAGGCAGTAGTCAAGTGCAGCTTGCCCCAACAGTAGCCCTGGCCAGCAGCTGAAATGCATGAGTCCAGAATCAGGCCTAGAAGCAGCATACCCTTAATGCTTCCAGGCTGAACCCAAAAGCCATTCTCTGAAGATATCAGCTTTTCTCACCAAGTTGTAGAATGTCCATACCAAGGTCACTTTGAAGTCAGAGTTTATTTCCTTCAAAGTTATAAACAGGAAACAGGCTTTATTTTTTAATTTTATTTTTTATAAACATATAAAGTATTTTTATCCCCAGGGGCACATGTCTGTGAATCGCCAGGTTTACACACTTCACAGCACTAACCATAGCACATATATTAATTTATTATTCTTAGTTTGACAACACCTTAAGGTAGACTAGGAAAAGACACATTATCTTTGAACTGTAAGTTCTATTTTAAGCATATATATTTTAAAAAATTGGGCAAGTGCTCAAAATGAAAGATGCACAGAGATGTTCACTGCTGTGTTGTTGATCATAACAAAAAAAAAATCCACATAACCATCTATTAGTTAAAAAAAAAAAAGTATACACTGAGCCAGCAATACATTTTTCTCTAAAAGGCCAGGTAGCAAATATTTTAGACTTTAAGGGTTGTACAACTTCTACAATCACTCAGTCCTTCTGATGTACTGTTAAAGCAGTCACACACAATATGCTAACAAAAAAAACCTTCATTTACAAAAATATATAATTTTGTATATAGGCGATAGTTGGTCCACACAATAGGAAAATATAAATGTAAAAAAGCTTGAGGTAATTCTATTTAGATGGATACAGAGAGAGATCACTGATAATGGTAAGAATGACAGTTTTTATTGCATACATACTATGTGTCAGGTTATGTGCTAAATTCTGTACATGTTAACTCATTTTGTCTTCAACCCTCGTAAGTCTTGTTATCCTGAAATCACAAATGAAGACAGGCTTAAAAATTATAACTTACTTGAGGGAACAGGGATTCAAAGTGGAAGAGTCATAATTTGAATCATGTTCTGTCAACTTCAAAGACAGAAATTATAAAAACAACCCCTTATTTTGATTCTAGAAGAGGTATTGGGCTTTACAAATTGCTGTCTATGCAGAAACAACTTCAATAAACGCAGTAGCTAATAAGTAATTTTTAAAGAACCAAATGTTAGAATTACTATCATGTAACTTATAGTCAGGAAAATGCTGGGGCAATATGGGCCATGGTAAGAAAATTCCCTGAGGGTCTTGAAAATGAACACACTTTGGAACTACTGATCTAGACAAAATAGGGAGCAATGATCCTGGGTCATGAAGTATTCACCATTCCTTTTAGGAAAAAATAAGCGGTTTGAGCTTGAAAAAATATGTGTCATAGGTTGAAGTCATTGGAAGCAGATGGTAAGATGGTTTTTGGAGTACACAGTGTTTGTTAGAAATAAACATCTGTAAAAGGAAGATGAAAACTTTGAAGCCAAGAGTGAAGTTGAATTGGGATTTGTGCCTGATAAAAACTCAGTCATCTGGCAGGGAGTGCTGGAGAGAAACTTCTAATCAGAGAATCTGACAGCAGGTCAAAAAGGCTGGACCTTGATATCAACAGAGTCATTAAATAGAGGCTGCTCCAGGAAGGATAAAACATTTGGTTAGGTAGCACTTTGCCACTGAAGCAATCCCTAAAGGTGCTTCCAGCTAGATGCCACCCCTGACAACACTTTCAGTAGCTGGGGCAACAGTTCTGTCATTTGAATGGAATCTAGATTCTGGATCTCCATGCTGCACCTTTTGGATGAGCTTTACCATATAGGATGGGAAGGAGAACCTTCAGAATTCTGTGGCTCTCTCTTCCTGGGGAAACCTGAACAAAGATTAGTAGGACTGACACAGAACCCATACTAGTGTAGCTTATCTCTGATTCTCCCCTTCTTCCTTCTCTTCTATACATTACAGATTCTCCTTATAGTTAGAGGGCACTTCTAATGGTATTGGTGAGTTTACCTAATAGGTTGACCCAGACCTTCATTTCTTAAGGATGTGAAGACCCAGTCATCATGCCAGTCATTATGTTCTTCTTAGGCTTGGGTTGCCATAGTTATTTATTTATCATCTTAATTAAATAAGGAAATGCTTAAAAATACTAAAATGGATCATCTGGCCTTAAACATATCTATTCCTAAACTCAAAATTTAAGAGTAGCTTTATTTTCTCTGGATGATGAAGGTCAGTTCCCTTATTCATATGGGGAAACCTAACTCCTAGGCATAAAAAATACAGAGTATGCAAGGAACCATCAATGGGACTTTTGATCTATTCTCTGATAAAAGTGTACTCTGTTGGAGCTCATAGTAACCTCACTGTGTGTTGCTGAACTTTGACCAGGATGTCATTTATTACCTAATCCCAGATGCCCCTCCTCTAACAAGGTGAGCATGTTCATGTTTCAAGTCTCTGGGTAGCAACGTTAAGTCTCATCCTTACTCCAATAGTCCTTAAAGCCCTGACACTTATATAGCTTGGAAATCATTTCTCCTCTGGACATAACAAGACAAAATTGAACAAACAAATCCAATAATTTTTCATGGGCTCATCAAAGAATAGAAATTATAGGGGAAACTGCCACCCCAAAAGCTAAAGGAAAAGGCAAATTCTGAAAGAGCTCATATTTGCTTTCTGCAAACTTGAAACAAAAACCTATGAGGGGAAAATGGGACAGCTATATGTAGAAGAATGAAACTCGACCATTCTCTTACACTGTACACAAAGATAAACTCGAAATGGATAAAGGACCTCAATGTGAGACAGGAATCCGTCAGAATCCTGGAGGAGAACATAGGCAGTAACCTCTTTGATATCAGCCACAGCAACTTCTTTCAAGATATGTCACCAAAGGCAAAGGAAACAAAAGCAAAAATGAACTTTTGGGACTTCATCAAGATCAAAAGCTTCTGCACAGCAAAGGAGACAGTCAACAAAACAAAGAGGCAACCCACGGAATGGGAGAAGATATT
>PISX010022101.1:0-32381 GCA_004024625.1 Mellivora capensis
CTTTTACCACAGACCCCCTCCAAGTTACTCAAGAAAACATCTCCTCATAGAGTTGGCCAATTAACCACTCAAATGGCTTGAAAACTTATTTAATGTCACTGCCTAATCATTTTATTAAACGTCACTGCTCCAGTGGGCAAGAATTTTGGCTTTTCTACCTCACTTCCCACGTTTCACTACCTTCCTGAAGCAGAGTTTCCTCCCAAAGAAGTCCAGAGTTTTGATGCCTTTCCCCTCATGTGTGCACCCCTTGTATTTGCATAGAATTAGGGAATGTCAGCATTGGGCAGGACCCTAGGGATCATCTCACCGTTGTTGTTTTTTTTTTTTGTTTTGTTTTGTTTTTTGTCAGAGAGAGAGGGAGAGAGAACGAGCGAGCACAGGCAGACAGAGTGGCAGGCAGAGGCAGAGGGAGAAGCAGGCTCCCTGCCGAGCAAGAAGCCCGATGTGGGACTCGATCCCAGGACGCTGGGATCATGACCTGAGCCGAAGGCAGCCGCTTAACCAACTGAGCCACCCAGGCGTCCCTCATCTCACCTTTTAAATCATTTCACTGATGACCAAAAGGAGGCTCCCAGGGAAGTGACCTGTTCCCAAGGGCAACCGACCTGTCAGTGGCAAAGCACGCAGTTTTTTTACAGCTGCACACCCCACACGGGAGGCAGCGAGGTGCAACTGCTACAGGGTCTAGACTAGGTGCACCTGGGTCTGCCACTGAAACGCGTGATTGACTCCTGCAGTTCGCCTACCCACTCCTGGCCTCCGTATGTTCATCTGCCAAAAGGGGAACATAAAATCTGGAAGATGAAGTTTTTGTCATCTTGTGCTTCATGAGAAGTAACCACCATGCACATATTAAGGGATTTATGCTGGCAATTTTTTTGGTTCTGTTTTGTTTATTTTTTCACCATTCCAAAATTCATTGTTTATGCACCACACCCAGTGCTCCCTGCAATCTGTGCCCTCCTTAATACCCACCCAACCCCCTACCCCATCCCCTCTAAACCCTCAGTGTTTCCAAGAGTCCACAGTCTCTCATGGTTCGCCTCCCCCTCTGATTTCCCCCAATTCAGTTTTCCTTTCCTTCTCCCAATGTCCTCCATGTTATTCCTTATGTTCCACAAGTTAAGTGAAACCATGTGATAATTGACTTTCTCTGCTTATTTCACTCAGCATAATCTCTTCCAGTCCCATCCATGTTGATACAAAAGTTGGGTATTCATCTTTTCTGATGGCTGAGGAATATTCCATTGTATACATGGACCACATCTTCTTTATCCATTTGTCTGTTGAAGGGCATCTTGGCTCCTTCCACAGTTTGGTGATTGTGGACATTGCTGCTAAGAACATTGGGGTACAGATGGCCCTTTTTTTCACTACATCTGTTTCTTTGGGGTAAATACCCAGTAGTGCAATTACAGGGGCATAGGGTAACTCTATTTTTTGAGGAATCTCCACACTGTTCTCCAGAGTAGCTGCACCAACTTGCATTCCCACCAACAGTGTAAGAGGGTCCCCCTTTCTCCACATCTTCTCCAACACTTGTTGTTTCCTGTCTTGTTAATTCTGGCCATTCTAGCTGGTGTAAGGTGGTATCTCAATGTGGTTTTGATTTGAATCTCCCTGATGCCCAATGATGATGAACATTTTTTCATGTGTCTGTTAGCCATTTGTATGTCTTCTTTGGAGAAGTGTCTATTCATGTCTTCTGCCCATTTTTTTAAAGATTTTTTTAAAAAAAATTTATTTATTTGTCAGAGAGAGAGCGAGCGAGCACAGGCAGACAGAGTGGCAGGCAGCAGAGGGAGAAGCAGGCTCCTTGCTGAGCAAGGAGCCCGATGTGGGACTTGATCCCAGGACACTGGGATCATGACCTGAGCCGAAGGCAGCCACTTAACCAACTGAGCCACCCAGGCATCCCTGCCCATTTTTTGACGTGATTATCTGTTTTGTGTGTGTTGCGTTTGAGTTCTTTATGGATTTTTGATATCAGCCCTTTGTCTGTAGCATCATTTGTGAATATCTTCTCCCATTCCGTGGGTTGCTTCTTTGTTTTGTTAACTGTTTCCTTTGCTGTGCAGAAGCTTTTGATCTTGATGAAGTCCCAAAAGTTCATTTTTGCTTTCGTTTCATTTGTCTTTGGAGACATGTCTTGAAAGAAGTTGCTGTGGCCAATGTTGAAGAGGTTACTGCATATGTTCTCCTCTAGGATTCTGATGGATTCCTCTCACATTGAGGACTTTCATCCAATTTGAGTTTATCTTTGTGTATGGTGTAAGAGAGTGGTCAAGTTTCATTCTTCTATGCATAGCTGTCCAATTTTTCCAGCACCATTTATTGAAATGACTTTTTTCCACTGTATATTTTTTCCTGCTTTGTTAAAGATTATTGGACCATAGAGTTGAGGGTCCATATCTGGGCTCTCTACTCTGTTCCATTAGTCTATGTGTCTGTTTTTGTGCCAGTACCATGCTGTCTTGGTGATCACAGCTTTGTAATAAAGCTTGAAATCAGGCAACGTGATACCCCCAATATGCTGGCATTTTAAAAAAGATTTTATTTATTTATTTGACAGAGAGAGACACACAGCGAGAGAGGGAACATGAGCAGGGGAAGTGGGAGGGGGAAAAGCAGGCTTCCTGTGGAGCAGGGAGCCCGAAGTGAAGCTTGATCCCCGGACCCTGGGATCGTGACCTGAGCTGAAGGTAGATGCTGAAAGACTGAGCCACCCAGGTGTCCCTATGCTGCATTTTTTAAATGACATGAACAATTTTGTTACTTATAATATTAATTTCCCATCTATTTCTCCATCTTTTCTGGCTTCTAACAGTAGCTTAGCTTGGCTGTACCCTCAACTCCTCCAGTAGGTGATTCTCCTCTAGAATGATTTTCAAAGAGGAGACTCTCTTTCTGTCTCGCTCGCCAAAACTTAGTGCACGAGCAGTAGATGTCCCAAATCGTCACTGCTCTGCATATCGACACACCCAGCATAAATGGAGATGGAGACCACCGGGAGGATGCAGCACAGTCCCACTGGGTCCTCAGCTAGGTGACAGCGTCAGACTGGTGGAGCTCTGGGTCTCATAACCTCTCCCATTTTGAAGGCTGCCCTGCCTACTTCTCCTGTGACTTCGTCTGTACTTCATTTTCTCTATTGGCAAAACCGTAATCCATTTCACTCATGGCTCAACGAGCTTATTTTACTTGTGCCTTTGGTCCAGAGCTAATTTATTATTGGTGTAGGTATAAAACTCTGTCTTAAGTATAGTGTAAGTGAAATGGAAGTATTTGGCTTTCACAAGTAAATTATAATTTTTTTTTCCTCAAGGAGCTAGCTCAGCCCTGACATTAAGACCCTCACATGTAGGGGTGCCTGGGTGACTCAGTGGATTAAAGCCTCTGCCTTTGGCTCAGGTCATGATCTCAGGGTCCTGGGATCGAGCCCCGCATCAGGCTCTCTGCTCAGCAGGGAGCCTGCTTTTCCCTCTCTCTCTACCTACTGATGATCTCTGTCCGTCAAATAAATAAATTTTTAAAAATCTTAAAAAAAAAAAAAAAAAAGAACCTCACATGTAAATGGAGGTTTACTCACATAGCCGGCTTTAGGGTAAACCAGACCTTGCAAGCATCATGGGGAAACTGTTAATTGTTTTAACCCACTGAATATTAGCCACACCACCAGAAGCCATGAGAATTTCAATAGTTAAAATTTGCTGGACATTTGTTGTTATCAAATTCCTAGTGATATTATTTGTGGAGCATAAATGGGAAATGGCCCAAAGCCGTTCCCCTCAAAGAGCCTAATTTTCACACAACTGTCAATGCAGCAATTATGGTGTCTTTTTTTTTTTTTTTAAGGTAAAGGAATACCTTCCAGAGAATTTTTTTTTTAAGTTTTGAAACCAGTTTAAAACTTCTCTTTCTTAAAGAGAGATTTTTTAGTCAAAACGTCTTCAGATCCTGCAGAAAAGCAATGAAGCGGAAACCATATGATTCCAAGGCCAAGTGTATCAGAGGAGCAGTCAGCGCGGAATTCAGGCATTCTTGCTGCTCTCAGCAGACTTGGCCCGGCAATCAAAACCATTTGATTGTCAAGCTGATACTCCTATAAGCAGGCAGGTTCCAGCACATTGTGAGCTCTGAAAAAGCATAATTACAAACACAGAATGACAAGAAGCACACATTGACTTAACAGATCTCATTTCTTCCCAGGAGCACACAGCTTTTCACACCTGTCCTTGGAAAACTCTTGATTGGTAGGGGAGGTGACAGCTCCCCTTTTACCCCCCCGAGTGATAGCACAGGGCACAAGAGGTGTGGGGGCTGGGCCAAGGCCATGTGCTGTCATTGGCTCACCGTGATCCTTCTATAAAATGCACGGTTGGTTCATCACATACCTTGGAGGAATGGCTGTGTGTGAGGCCCAAGTTATAAAAACATACCTCTCGGGATGCCTGGGTGGCTCAGTTGGTTGGATGACTGCCTTCGGCTCAGGTCATGATCCCGGAGACCCGGGATCGAGTCCCGCATCAGGCTCCCAGCTCCACGGGGAGTCTGCTTCTCCCTCTGACCTTCTCCTCGCTCATGCTCTCTCACTGCCTCTCTCTCAAATAAATAAATAAAATCTTTAAAAAAAAAAAAAAAAACACCTCTCACCTCTGACCTTGCAGGGTATGTCATCCCGATGGGGTGGAAGTTGGGAGGGGGAGGTGAGCAGCCTCACTGTGCTCAGGGAATGGCCACGCTAGCTTTTTCACACGTGGGGAACAACAGCTGGTGTTGCTCAGGGAGCGCAGAAACCCCTCACCAGACCAGGCCATGCGCAGAATGGGACAGGAGTACCGCCATCTTTTATGTTGTCTGTATCATTTCCTTATTGCTGTGGAATGAATTACCACAAACTTTGTGGCATCAAACAATACAAATTTACGATCTTGTGGTACTGGGAAGGGGTTAGTTGGGTCCTTTAACATTTTGACTAGAAAAATCTCTCTTTAAGAAAGAGAAGTTTTAAACTGGTTTAAGGTCTCACCAGACTGAAATCCAGGTGTTAGCCAGGGAGGTGGTTTTTACCTGGAGCTTAATGTTCTCTTCCAGGCTCATGTGGCTGTTGGCAGAATTTGTTTTCTTGTCCTAGTATGAGTAGTTTCCATTTTCTTACTAGCTGTTGACAGAGAATTGTTCTCAGTTCCTACAGGCTACCTGCAAACCTTTGCTTCATGACCCCAGAAGGCTGTTCACAGCATGACTGTTTGCCTTCTTCCAGGTCAGCAGGAGCTCATCTCTCTGACACCTCCCTTTCTTTTAAAGGATCTCATTCTCCTGATTAGGTCAGGCTCACCAAAGATACTGTCCCTTTTAAACGACTCAAAGTTAACTGATTAGTAATCTGATCATGGGAGTAGTTTTCCCACCATATTCATAGGTCCTGCCCACATTCAAAGGGAGGTGATTATGCAGGGTATGCACAGAAGGATATGGGAAACTTGAGGGCTGTTTTCAAATCCTACCTTCCACAGTGTTTTTCCCCCATCAGTGCATTTCCATTTTGCTGTGTTTGCTGCCTTGGCCTGCAGTGTCAAGTAGCCCCAGTCTCCAACATGAACCTTCTTCCTTTCCCTCCATCAATATGGTTTTAAAAACAGAACAATATTCTATAAGAGGCATGAATCACCAACAGGGTTTCAGATAATGCAATGAGCCCTCCCTTTTATATTATCAAGGCTTAGCATAGTAGTGTCTGGTTCTTAGAGGAGTTCCCAATTTATGTTTCTCAAGAAATGAATGTGTGAATGATTAAATGAGAAATATTTTGGGCATCCTCATCAGATTACAGCCTATAAAAGAAATTCCTACCCACCCTGTGCAAGGCTGACTCCTTTTAGTTTATATCACGTTCCCCCTGATTTAAAAGTAATACATTGCTTGTTATAAAACACTTGGGGATTTTTCTTCCTTCTATGATTTTGTTTTTTATATTTAACTTTTTAATCCATCTGGAACTAATTTCCCAATATGATGTTTAAAATATTCTATCCCCTACCCAATTAGTCTGAAATGTTTTTATATATCGGTGTATATTCTAAGTTCTTGTTTCTAATAAGCTCTATTTTGAGCTATCTGTTCTACACCATTGATCTGTCTGTCCAATTTGTGTGCCCGCAGCACCTGTTTTAGTGATCAGAATTTTATAATACGTACTTGGACCCAGTAGGGCAGGTGTGACCTGATTCTTCTTCTTCTGGGCATTTCTCTTGACCAGCTCACAAAACAAGGGTCTGTCTTGCTGCTGCCCCAGATCCTTAGGTAGCTCAGCCTTCTTTGGCAAGATCTGGTTATGGAGGCACATCTAGGTTCATACTGCACTCCTGCGTCTTCTGAGCTCAACTCCACTGAATCCCAGTGAGAAGGAAACTGATAACAGTCATGCTCTATCACAAATTTACTGTGAGAATTAACTGGGGCAGTGTGTAAGAATCGCCCAGCACATGGTAGGTGGCCAGCCCCTCCTAGTTGGAGTGGACGAGTGACTCTGAAGGTGCAGATGCTCATGCTTCTGTCCCTTCATCTTTATGAGCAGGACCACAACTCTTTTGAAAGCACAAATACTGAGGCTCAGGTCTCTCGCCTCTGGCCAGCCTCTAGCTAAGAGTATCCAGCATTAATGCTTGGCCCCTCCTCTGGGCAGCTTCTTCAGGACTCACACTGGCCCAAGGACGTTTGTTGAACTAGAGCCATTACAGAGTACACTGGGGGCACTGGGAGGGGGTGTGAATCAAATACTGAAGCCCACTTGGCCTGCCCTTATGGGACCCTGGAAAGTGCCAGAGAATTAACACCCCTTGCTTCATCCCCAGGGAGTCTATCTTTGGTTTTGGCAGCCAGAGAAAGTCCTCAAAGCCACAAATTGCAGGCCCTGGGGTTGGAAGTCATTCTAGCATATTCCAGCACTGTAGTGGTGTCAGGGAGGAGAGATAGGCAAGACTCTGACAGCATGTGCTGTTAAAGATCAGAGGGATGGATGCAATGTAAGGACCCCCACAGGACTGAGTCAGTCCTCTGCTCCTGTCCAGAGGTTTATAAAGATGACTCGTTATTCTTAGGCAAAGGGCAGGCACTGGAAAACAAAGCCCTGTGAGGAGTCACAAGGCAGCCAAGAGTTTTGAAGGCCAGAATCTGCTTTCTTGGCACCTTCCCTTCTACTCAGAGAAGACATACTCATTCACCCCTTCGAAAGGGTCTCTAAAAGCCTGCTGTGTGCTGTCGGGAGCTAGGCTAGAAGGAGACCCAGCCCTGCCTTCAGGGAGCGCTCATGCTGTGCGGAGAGACGGAAGGACAGGGGTCCTGTATACACAGATCTGCTCTCTGCTGCTGCTGCTGGGCCATCTGGCTTCCCGGTCTAACTCCATTCCTCTATGGCCTTCTGTTAAAGAAGGAATCCGCTCTTGGAAACTGGAAGGAGTCTTGGATATTATGTAGTCAAGCCTCTTTGTTCTTTATCAGAGAAAACTGAACCCAGAGAAGGGAGGGGATTTGTTCCAGTTTACCCAGCTTCATAGCCGTGATGGGACCCCACTCCTTTTCTACCCCACAACCTGCCACCTGAGAAGTGGGGTCGCTGTTCACCTTCCCTCCAGCTTCTAGAGGCCGTTCGCACTCTGCGGGGCTATTACTGACACACAGTGCACATTCTGAGAGAGGAAGACAGAAGCAGCAGATGGTGTTAAGTCAACATAGGAAACACAGAAGCAATGTGCTGTAAAGTTTGGTCAGATGACCACAGTTCCAAATTCTGGTTTCTTCCCTTAAAAGCCCCTGAACTTCAGCCACCGTCCTCCTCTCCCCTCAACCCCATCTTCCCATCTGCAAAATGGTGACCGTGGCATGTCCTCGAGGATCGTTTTCAGAATGCAAGAAAATCTGCATCAGGCCTAGGGCCCAGAACGCAGAGGTGGTGGTAGCGCCCGGGCTTTCTCGAAGGGGCCCTGCCGGATGCCGTCCGACGCGCGGGGGGCCGCGGGGCTCAGGAAGGCCAGGCTGCTCCCCTGACGTGTCCGTGTTGGCCTTTTCCAGTCCCAGGAGCCCTGGAGGAGCGGCACCGAGCGGGAGAGCGTGGCGAGAGAATGAAGAAGCCAACCGGCCGGGAGAAGCATGAGGTGGCAGTGCGGCACTCGGTTTAGAGGGCTCGGGCCGGCGGCGGCCCCATGGGCAACCCTGCTGGCGCTGGGCCTCCCGGGCTGGGTGCTGGCGGTCTCGGCCACGGCCGCCGCGGCGCTCCCCGAGCAGCATGCCTCCCCCGCCGGCCAGCCGCCCCTGGACTGGCTCCTCAGCGACCGCGGCCCGTTCCACCGCGCGCAGGAGTACGCGGACTTCGTGGAGCGCTACCGGCAGGGCTTCACCACCAGGTACAGGATCTACAGGTGAGTGCGGCCGGCGGGAGGGGGCGCGCGGCGGGGGGGGGGGGGGGGGGGGGGGGGGGGGGGGGGGGGGGGGGGGGGGGGGGGGGGGGGGGGGGGGGGGGGGGGGGGGGGGGGGGGGGGGGGGGGGGTTCTGAGCCCACTCCCGCGCCCGCAGACTGAACTAGGAACTAGGAGAGCGGGCGGGGGAGAACCAGCCTCCCATGTTGGTTTTTAAAAAAAGAAAAGAAAACACACACAAGCTGGAAAACCTGTGGATACCTCCTGGGGAACATAGCAAAAGGGTTTCTATTTCTAGGTTGTGCTGCTTATAAATTGAGGACAAATCAGGCGGCATGGAGTCAGCGTGGGGCCCGTGCTGCCGCAGGAGGTCAGAGTCAAATGCTGGGGCTGGGTTTTAACTAATGGGTTAGATACTTTTATGAGTTGTAATTACCTAGACATGCAAATGAAGGAAGGGCAGCTCCAGCTCCTGCCTGGGAGGTCTGGGGAGACCTGCAGGGTCCCGGGGCAAGCCGGCCCCACCGCAGCCTCAGTTGGCCTTGCCCGTGGAAGAGGGCTGGCTCTTCTTGGCCCTTTAGACCTATCCTTGGGAGCATCAGGGCCGAAAGACATGAGACGGGCCAGGTCCATGTGATGACGGAGAAAACCAGGCACAAATTCCCGGCTGCTGGACCAGCCCTTCAAAAGGAGGTTTCTAGAAATCCTCACCTCAGGGCTCCCAGGAGTACATCTCTGCATAAAACCTTCCCTTTCATCCCTCTGCCCACTTGTCCTGTTGTCACAGCTCTCTTGTCCTCTTCACCTTGCCGGTGGTCTTCAGACAACCCTGGGAGTGTGGCTGAAATTTTTTCCTTTTATCAAAGACATTTATTTTCCAATTACAAATGAGTTTCTAATGCAACAAAAAGAGAGAAAACACACACAAAAAGCACAAAAAGAAATAAAACCAGAAAAATCACTTTTTCATTTGAAAACTTCAGGCTATTGTTAACCTTTTGGCATAGGCATTTTTAGTCCGATGAACATACTGAAATTTGGGGCCCTCTTGCTTGGTCTAGTACTTTATATGCCTTATGCACACCAGCTCCTTTTATCCTTACAAGAACCCTATGCTGGAAGAACAATTATTACCCGCTTTTTACACATGAGTTCAATGAGGTCCAGAGAAGTTAAGGAACCTACAGAAGGGCACACGGCTTGTGAAGAGCGGAGCCAGGATTAGCTTCCAAGTCGTCAGACTCCAGAGTCTGGGTTCTTAAAATATATTTAGAGACAAATTTTTTGTTGTTTCTGAGAGTTTTTTTAAACTTCTGCAATAACCGTGCAGTCTGTTTAGGGTAGGGTAGTGTCTCAGAAATAAAGTTTTAGGCTTTTCATCACCGGAAGACTCCCCAGTGGTAGGAGCAGCCATTTACAGAGGCAGTTCTCCTGGTACCTGATTCCCACACATGGAGGCAGACAGAGGGACAAGATCAGAGGCCTGTGGGGCCGGTAAAGCCCTGCTCTCGGGAGCAACCCACCCAGTTCTCCTTTCAGACCATTTCTCTTCCACCGTGCTTGGATCTGGTTTGGTCTTGGAAGAGATGGCCATGCACACTCTGCTTCAGGGGCTCTGGTTCTTGCCATCCTCCAAAGACTACAGAAGAAATTCGCTAGAGCCCCTGGGGCAGGATGCCTCCAACTCAGGCTGGGCGAGGCTGAGCTAACACCTGCTCCAGGGAAGCTGAAGGAGCAGAAGAGGTTGACTCAACTTTCAGTAAATGCATAAGAAACTGGACATGTGCCCTCCCCCCCCAATTTCCTATAAGGTCATTCAGAATGATGCTTCCCTTTATTACAGAATGTCTCTTCTTTAAGAGAAAATCTACTCTAGAATATATTTAAGCAGCAAATCCCTCTAGTCCAGGAAAACAAGATTTAATTTACCTTCGACTTTTCAGTTCATCCCAATTTTTAGAAGCACTGTTATCACCAAATATATATGTATCTATTTTAAGTATATTGGAACTGAAATGTCAAGTCGGGGATCCCAGCACCGCCATCCACTTTGAAGGGCTATAGGAACCAGAGGGAATAAACCATCACGTTTCTTCTCTCTCAGTAGATTTTTCTTCTCATGGAGCCCCAGCCCCAACCCGGCAGCCACTGAATGCCTGGGCGGCAGAGCTGACCCACGGGGAGTTTCTGTAATCACTTCTGTACCATCAACCGTTCTATCAGTTGGTAATGGTTTCCTGATCATTTATGGTGACAAGCGCTTACACTGTGCCGTTGTTTCTCTGAGGTCAGTTATTGCGATGAACCTGCACTTGGGGAAACAGTAACCAGTCATTCTGACAGGAATGCAGCCTTCTGATATGTGACCCTTTGGTGGGGCGAAGAGAGAGTGGTCACACACGGCTGCTCCAGGAGCATTCTGGGAGTTTTGCCTTGAGTTGTTAAGCAAAATGGTGGATCCATGGATACCGTTGTAGGGTTCTATGTTATCTCTGCGGGAATTCATTTTTATCCCTTCCATTTTTGACTCTAGTAGCAGTTCTCTTTGGCAAATTCAAGACCTTGCTTACTCTGACGAAAGTGGTCACAGAAAAGGCAAAATATACATTGAGTGTCATCCTCAATGACCAGAAGGACATTTTGTCTAGAAGGGCACAAGGAGGAAAAGCATACAGAAAACATCAGCCCTGGGTTTCGAACAATTAGTCTTTCATTAGTTTATTTCAGAAAGCTTTCTGTACATAGAATTCAGCTGGTGTCCACCTGTGCCTTCGATAGAAGAAAGGAGATAAACTGTGGTGGGGGGAAGAATAAGACTTTCCCATGGGGCAGAAGCACATGCGTTCTCTCACACAGCAGGAGGGAGTCTCTCCTCTTCTTGGGTATGAATAGATCATAACTAGCAAATGGCAAGGTTCTACTTAACAAGGTTCTGCTTAACAGCTCGGAATCCCTCCTGTTCTTACTTGGATATCAGAGTGTGCTCTTAACTTTGGAAAGAGAACTGGTTATTCTAGGGAAGCTTTGGCCTCTAACTCTGGGCCTGGGGAGATTGTTGTCCTGTCCATTTCAAGTTCGTATTCCTGTAGGCTCAGGTGCTTTAGAGTGAAGGTTCTGAAGCCAGATGACCTGGGTTCAAATCCTGGAGCTGCAGCTTACTAGCTACGTATTGTTGGGCAATTACTTAATTGTTTGTTCCCCAATGTCCTTACTTATAAAATCGGGACAATAATAGTTGCCTGCCTATTGGGGCGATGTGACAATGAAATTAGTTAATCGATGTTAAGCACCTAGAGCAATATTTAATAGATATTACCTATTATTGTATCATCCTCAACAAATATTAGCCAACAAAAGAATGGTATTGAGATGAGAACCATGGGTGCTGGCTTTGTGATAATGTCTGCTGAGGGCTTCACACCAACAAGGAGAAAAATCGTTCTCTTGCTTTCCTTTTCAAAGTTTGTTAATCTTGACCCCTCAATCGAGTTCTCTTTGGAAGAGGCAACCAAAGGATGAAGGGATCCTCTGTGGGGCATACACTGGTCACCACGGGTAAAAATCTTTCTTCTAAAGTCAGGGATTGCTAACAGAGCAGGCCTTCCTTAGGACATCCTCCAGATGCCAGTCCCTGCCAGCTCCCTTTCCTGGGGGATGAAACAGACCATCTCAGGATGGCACTATTATGAGAAGAAAGAAAGTATGCACTCTTGTTAAGCTTTCCTAAATAACAGGATGGGCTTGGCTCTCTTGCCCAGCTTTGGGCAAGCTTTTAAGTTCCATTTGCCAACCTCTCACCATGTCCTCAAGTCCTGTTAGACCAAGATTGGAGAAACCAGCCCACTTCTCAGACCCTGTCTCTTCACAGCCGTAAGAGCTTTAAGGGCGGAGATCTTGTCTCCAATTCCATTTGTGACCTCAATGCTCCCTCCCTTGCTTGACTCCATAGCCCTCACTAGGACAAACACTTAAGTGCTCGACCTCTCCCAGCAGCACTGGGAAACAGATGGGGGCTATCAGGGCCCAAGACAAGGAGACAGACTTGTTCAAGGTCGGAGAGGTAGCCACTCACAGCCAGAAATAGCACTCAGGGCTCCTGACTTCAAGTCTCCTGCTCATTACTCTAGACCATGCCGCTTCCCTCTGACTGGTAAGTGCATCTTCATCATACCACGCAAGCTAATCAGGCACCTAAATTGAGCTGATGCAAATGTAAATATGGTTTCTCGAAACACTCTAGCGGTAATGTTCTATTCTCTCCTTGCTACAAATCAAAGTAATGAGCAGTCTGGTTTTTTTTTATTTCTTTTTGTATTAAAGCTTTAATAGAGAGATAATCGTGGGATTGGAAAAAATCCAAGCCACTAAGATGAAACGCTTGAAACTCGGAAAGAATAAATTAAAATTAAGAGAGAAAAGTTAGAAATCATACAGAACAATGAGCATAATATGGTGGTTGGGAGAAAAGCAAAGCTAGATGTAATTCCAAATTATTGATCTTAGTCATTATTACCCCCATTTCTATCTGCTGTGCTTTTTAGAAAGGAAAGGTCTAGGAATACATTAGAAGCCTTTGGGGAGGAAAACAAACAAAAATGAAATTAAATAGGTATCTTCCTTGACAAAAAAGGATATTATATTTTGACCATATTCTGAGCAAATGTTGCCACTTTTGAGAACCAGAGAAGGACAAACTGAAAAACAAGAGAGCGGGGTGATACCCAGAGGCTGGTCGCATTGAGGCAGGCATGTGTTTTAGCAGGTGCATCTGGAAACATCTAATAGGGCGAGCAGGGATCGAATCAGATGATGTAAATGAGGGCGGTTAGGGCAAAAGAAACTTCCAGCAACAGGCACCAGAGCAATAGCCCTAAGAAAATACAATCTTTGTGCAGTTCATCAGTTTGTTGCCAAAGTAAGATTTGGCAACAGCTTACATGTGAGAGAAGGGAGAAATGGGAACAACCAAATATTTGATCCATACTTCTCCAAGCCTGGTTGGTGCACCAGCAGCATCCGCATGCCTTGAGAACTCGTACCCATTGCAGGAGCCTGGGGCCTTACCCCAGACCCCCAGAATCACAGTCTGTAGTCTACCAAGAGCCCCAGGTGAAGAGTATGACATGAAAGCTTGAGAAGTACCCTCGCTGATTACACTAAGTGCTTGGGAGGTGGAGAGGAGAGCAGGGTCGACCAGGGTGGAGAGGAGAGCAGGGTCGACCAGGGTGGAGAAGGACAGAAGGCAGCATCCCCCATGATGCATTGCAGGGAGTGGGACTCTTTCTAGGGAATGTTCTAAATGACATAGAGTCGTAGTCAAGGGAGGTGAAATTCAGGAATTACTAGCGCCAAGGCACATGAACTCCTAAGGATAGATCCAGCAGCCGGGAGAAAAGTTTACAAGCAGAAAAGTCTGGAGGGCCTAGAACTAGCCTGTGGGGGCCTCCCGGGAGAGGGAGAGGTGAGGAATGGATAGCAGCTGTGGAAGCAATCACACAGGAGGAGCTCCAGACCTGATTTAGCAGCCGAGCCACGTTTCGCGGACTCACAAATACCGATTTGGATAAACAGCGAACCCTGGGAGAGGCACCATCTCCAATTAAGAGATCACAATCCACATAAATAAGCGACAAGCAAAGGCAACCTGAGTCTGCCTGGGTAAATCCCCGCGATTGCCTAAGCGCGCAGCACAGCGACCGAGGTAGCTAAAGGCCGCGTTACTGCTCAGCGTCAGACCGCAGGGGAAGCCGCGACTGCTGGGGTGGGGTGGGGCGGGGCGGGGTGGGGTGAGGTGGGGGGGGCGGCAGGAAGGAGGTGAGCTCTTCCGGAGAAATGGCCTCCCCCAAGGGAACCACTTGATCCCTGAACTTCTCACTGGATCTCTATTTTGACAACGAGGGAGTCGGGATGGAAGGAGGTAAGTGAATGGTGTATAAACTAGGAAAAAACAAAACAAAACAAATTAGAGCAAAATCAGAGGCAGGGGGCAATGATGAGCCTGCGGTTCTGGTCACAGGCACTGTTTCTCCACCCGCAGGTGAGAAGGTAGGAGAGGGACACAACACGTTGAGAATTTACTTTGACCAGGAGTTTGGTGCTGGCTGAATGTGAGGGCCTCTGAGCAGGGCGTCTGTGTGAGTGCTCAGCTGGTGAGAAGATGGTGAGCTGTGCTGGGAGGCCCGAGAAAGCCACTGGGTTTTTTGTTTTGTTTGTTTTTTAAGATTTTATTTTTTTGACAGATCACAAGTAGGCAGAGAAGCAGGCTCCCTGCTAAGCAGAGAGCCCGATGCGGGGCTCCATCCCAGGACCCTGAGATCATGACCTGAGCCACCCAGGGGCCCAGAAAGCCACTGGTTTATGCTGAAAATCCAGCATCACTTATGCTTAAAAAATCAGATAACAGGGTAGACTTACCACACTGTGTTTTTCGCTCGCTTGGTCCTCTTACAAGTATTTATGGAGAGTCTCCTGTGTGCATTGCATGATTCTAGGCACTATGGCAAGCTACAAAAGAGAAGACAGGGTTCTGCTGATTTCTAGGAGTTTGGCGGCCCCCTTTGAGTGACCGTCCACACACCGGAAAACGACTCCGACTGTAGCATCTCAAACGCCAGGAAGAAGGCATTGGGTACCTTCTCCGTGACTGACGGACAGATTTGGCCCACGGATGCCATGTCAGAATGAATTCTCAGGATGCCAGTCCCAGGTTCACCTAGGACGAAATGACTCTGGCCTCAGATTTTCTTATGTCCTTGGGGGTGATCTCCAGGTTGTCCGCTCCGGCTTGAAACAGGATTACAAAGATGGCCTGTGAAGAGAAAATGTAAAAATACAAAACATGCAAGAAATGGAGGGAAAATCCAGGATGGCCAAGGGGAGGAAAGCAAGATCAGTTCTGTTTTCAGATGAGATTTAATAGCAAGATCTTGAGTCAGTCAGGTGGAGAAAAAGAGGATTAATTTTTGCTTCCAGAAATAATTAATTTTATTCATGAATGAATTGCTACTTAGAGCCGTGCCCATGTAGAGACGAGGGAGGTAGGCTTCAGCTAGAAACCATCACGACACAGAGATGCAGGCAGACAGGGACACTGGCTGGTCATGTGGTCTTTTCCTTTTTTCTCCTCAAGAGAAGAGCTTTTTCTGGGTCAGGGATTCTCATTTTTTTTTTTCTTTATTCCGCTTCTGCCACATTTATCCCACCTCAGGGCTTCCCACAAGAAAATTATTTCAGTCCGTGTTGCTGAGAACAGTGAGTGGCACGTGGCGGGCATCTCTTCATTCAGCATATTTATGGCGCACGTGAGCGTGTGGGCCGCTCCACGAGTGCTGGGGGCACAGCGGGGGAGGACACGTGGCCCACGCCTGAAGGGCTCTGCTGTCCAGGTGGACTCCCTGGAGGGGGCGGTTGGAGGCCGGGAGGTGTGTGACGCAGTACAGGGGCCGCCTGGGAGGTTTGGTTCCCACACCAAACCTCCATCTCTTCCTCCAGGACAGAAGCAGGTGAGCACACTCCCCAGGCGCCGGGGGCGAGGAGAACACATTTATTACCATCAAGCTGGGCGAGAGATGAAGTTCTGGACCTGAGTCACAGACAGGATCTGTCTCCCCACAGTCCGTCCCTGGCTCAAATTAGAGACAAATGCGAGCCTGCAGGTGTGCTCGACAGACTGGCCCAATCCTAAGTGAAGTCTGTAGAGAAGGCAGGCCCGGCAGGTGGTCTCTTGGGGAGCTCCACCAGGGCTAATGGGAGGAGGGGGAGGCTCTCTGAGGGACGGTCCACCGCAGGGCACTGGGTGTCCGAGAGATGGGAACTTTCAGTGAGCAGGGGTCTCGACTCGGCATCGAGCACACAGCATCAGAGCATGGACACCGGACAGCCGGCTCTTACCAACCTCGATGATTTCCCCGTGGGACCAAGGGAACAGGGGCAGAGAAAAGGGGTGGTTCTGAGAGGGCAGATACACTGGCCCAAATGTCTCTTTAGCTTGGGAAAGAAAGCACAGTATTCCCTCTACTATGAAAAATTAGTAAAATTAATAATACCTCTCTACTGAGGGTTCACTACATGCCCCACGTTTGGCTAAGTAATACATATCATATATGTATGTGTGATATATATATAGTATATAGACACACACTGCAATTATCCTAATGAGAAACCTACAAGGGAGGTGCTCTCTGTATACATATATGACAGATGGAGACACTGAGTTTTAGAGGATGTCATACAGCTGGTAAGAGGAAGAGCCAGCACTCAGCCCATACAATAGAGGATCTGACTATGAAATACTTATTGAATCAAATACATAATTTGAGCCCAAGATTTTTAACCAGCCTCCAGTTGTAGCCACCTGTCCTCTCTGCCCGTCCTGCTCTCCTTATGGTATTCCAGCAGGTCTTTGGGACTCAGAAGAAGGGCCTCAGGGGGGCTCAGCGGGGCTCCTCTCAGAGATCCTGTAGTCCTCGGTTTCCACCATTCTCCATCTGCGCTTGGGCTCTGGGGAACCCTAAGTGGGAGGAAGCTACAGATGAATCTTCCTGAAACAATTCATCCACAGCAAATTCTGTATGTGTCGGCTTTACACTGTCGGTATATTTCTATAAGGGTGCAGTGTAAATTAAATTTCTGTAAATTGAATCCTCTCCTAGAGGGACACTTAATGCTATTCCAAAACGCAGTATCTTATTTTTTGCTTGGCAATGGCTTATAAAAATTCAGTGTTAAGTAAGTCTGTAACTCCTGACTTTAGGATCACATGGCTACTGATTTATTAGCACACATTACCCCTTGGAAGTGTCTTCTGTTTCAAGGGATAGTTTGAGAAAGCCAGAAGAACCCTTCGGTGATGCAAATCACCTCTGCTTATTAGGATGGTTTGTCAATTTGCAGTTCCATGTGCTGACATCGGGGCATAGGCTTTCCGTCCCTCTCCCTTCCCTTCGCGTCCACAGCACACCACGGGAGCAGATGGAACATGGGACTGGGGCTCCCTGACCAGTCGTGGGATTTGCGGGTGTACATGTGGGTAGATTAGGGCTGTTACCCCCGGGATGTGGTTTGGGGAAGATGAAGGAGTCTTTCCCCTCTGTACTTGTTTAGTGCTTCCCAGTTCTGCCTCTGTACCACGCTCCTCCCTGAGCCCAGAAATGTGCCTCTTTCTCCCTCCCACTGCAAAGAACAGTCAGGCTCTGAAGTCACCATGAGTCAGGGTGAGCAAAAGTCTCACTGGCCACATAGGAGGCTCTGGCGGGAGAAAAATGAGGTAGACAGACCTGGCACCGCACCAAGCCCTTCATTACCAGCCCCGGGGCCTGGGAGAATTCTCATTGTCCTTGTGCACAGGAGAGCCTGTGCCTTACCTAGGGACCAGCTAGTGACGGAGGAGGGACAGGAAGGAGGACTCTTGGGGGACTGAGTTCTCCCGGATCCATGGAAGCCTGTAAACACCTTCGGTGGGTCTCCTAGTACCACAGTCAACTGTACGCCCAGTAAACCAGCCGGTGCTCAACTGATTCTGTGTACGTTCCAGGCTGTGAGTCTGGTCAAAATGGAGAGGAAGGGAGGCTGTGGTCATCCCTGAATGTCCGTCTCCATCGTCTGGGAACTCAGGCTCAAATGGAACTTGGTAGGAGAAACGCTAGCTGTTGGGGCGCCTGGGTGGTACAGTCTGTCGAGCGTCTGACTCTTGGGTTTGGCTCAGGTCATGATCTCAGGGTTGGGAGATCGAGCCCCGCATCAGGCTCTGTGCTGACTGTAGAGTCTGCTTGAGATTTCCTCTCCATCTACCTCTGCCTGCCCCTGCCCCTGCCCCCGTACTCTCTCTTGCTCTCTAAAATAAATATTTTTTTTTTAAAAAAGGGAAGAGGAAACATGGCTGTAGAGGCTGATAATACATATTTTGCCTTCTGTTTCCACTAAGGAGGGCAGCGTCCACGTTGGTGCCTGCAGGTCATGAGACTAAGTCTGGGAACCACAGATTCTGTGGTCCGCCTGGGACATGGGACCAAAGCTTTCAGGGGAATGACAGGAGAAGGCTCAACACGGGCTGGCAGAATGGTACCCATGATGTTCCAATCTGCGGATTAGAAGGAAACTTGAAAATCACCTGTTTCCTAGACAAATCCCCAAGGAGGTGGTCAGCCAGCCTTGGCTTGAGCACTTCCAGTCCTGCATGTTCACTGAAGCCGATTTCCAGGCAATCGCTCCAAACACTAGCATGACCCTTCTGACGCTGAATCAGTCCTTCTTCCCATTTCCACTTATTGGTCCTGACTCTGCTTTCTCTCATTTCTTGACAATACGTCTACATGCCTCTTCTTCATGATAGGTCTTTAGATACTTGGAGAGCGTTATTCTGCCTGGCTTTTAAGACTTGTTGGTGCCTTGTGACTTCCCTCCGGAAGTTCTCTCACTCCTCCCCCTTCTTCACGTTCTAGCTCTCAAACCGTCCTTGTTTCTTTAGCCTAACACTCCTTTTTCTATCTTTCTGCATAAGGAAAATATCACAAATTTACTTTGTCATAAGGTTTTCTTCCAATTCTGGCTCCCAGGGAGCTAGCTTGCCATGCTCCTCTTCCAAAACACTCAAGGCTTTTGTCACGGAATGGGATTAGTGTAACATCCTGGACTTTTCTCAGATCAGGCATTTTCCTCCTACACTTGTCACGTTCTAGGCAGCTCTCAAAGGTTAGTGATGGTGGTTCTAGGTCACAGGCCTGCCTCAGAAGATGTCGTGTCTGTGCTCTGGAACGGAAGCACCATTGCGTCAAGAAAAGTTGGAAATATGTGCTGGGCTTACAGTGGGTGAATTCAGGTTTGTTGTTTTTTTTTTTAAGGTTTTATTTATTTAATTGACAGAGACACAGCGAGAGAGGGAACACAAGCAGAGGGGATGGGAGAGGGAGAAGCAGGCCTCCCACTGAGCAGGGAGTTGGATATGGGGCTTGATTCCAGGACTCTGGGATGGTGACCTGAGCTAAAGGCAGACCCTTGATGACTGAGCTACCCAGGCACCCCTGAATACAGGTTTTTCAGTCAAGTTAAAAGTAGGAGGAAAAAATTCTAACCTTCAGCTTTTCAAGGCCCTGGATCTGCCTCCCATTTGATTTGATTTTGGCCACTTAGATTTCATTTCTGTGGTAAAATCATAGCCGGAACTGTGTGCATTTTGTTTCCTGCTGCACTTAGGTCTCCTGTATTCTTTGCTGCGCTTCCTGGACTGGGAATTGTACAGCTATCAAACCACTAACTCCTGCCTCTTCCTCAGCCTCTCCCCCCATTTGAGTTGTGGCCTCCATCTCAGAGCGGTCTTTCAAAGACAGCCTCTGCTCTCATCCCCTGACTTCACTGTTTACCACCATTCTTTCCTCTCTTCTCCAGTCCAACCTGCCTGAGGTCCTCCTCGGGTCCCTCTGTGCCCAAAGGATAAAACCTGAATGCATTTTCTTGGCATGAATGTACATTTCTTCCTGCTACCTTTTGTTCCAGTCTCCCTAAAGATCTCCAGATTCACCCAGATTAGGTTCCATGTGTCTTTCCATGTCCCATTCCCACGTCCTGTGTGGATCCTTCCATTTTCTCTGCCCACCAAGCTCCTACTCACCTTTCAACCCACTTAAATATCCACTCTCTCTGAAGACTTCTTTGGCTCCTGCAAGAGAGTTGATTCTTCTACTTATGGTTCCCCATCAATATGTTCACATTTCTGCTACAGAACTTATTTTGCATATTTATTTACTTACTCTGACCTCCTTCAAGCAAAGAACATGTTTTATTTCATCTTTTTATCTCCAGTTCCCAGTACCATGTCTGCCACACGTTAAGGCTGTAATAAGACAATGAAAGCCCTCCATATGAGTAGGATGTTCTGGGACTGAATTAGACGGAAGGAGAAAACAAGTGGTTGAGGCTCCAGCCTCTAGAATCTTACTATGAAGGTTTAAATTGCAGTTCTGCTACTTCTAGCTGTGGGAACTTGAACAAGTTATTTTGCAACTGAGTTTCAGTTTTCTCATCAGTAAAATGGGTAGGATAATAGGGCTTTCTTTATGGGGACTCTTTGGCAATAACTAAAATCCCAATTTGGTTTATTTCAAGATAAGTGCATTATCCTTTCTATGAGGGGGTCTCCTGAGAATAAATGTGGAACACAGTAGAGTGGGAAATCTTGGGAAGAGGGAAGAGAAAATGCAGAGAGTTTAATTGAGAAAGAGGAAAGAAAGCAGGAGCAGTCCTACTCTATCAAATTCTTTCTCCCGCAATCTCCAGACATTAATCAAATTTATCACTTAAAATCCACATTCCGCTCTCCCTAACTATAGCCTGAGTTAATCTATTCATTGATTTTATAGTTATAGATAGTTCAAAGTAAATCCTTCACAGTGACAGGTGCTTTTCCCTCGGAGCAGGACTCCCACACTACGATTCTACAGCATAAAAACCAAGGGCTCAAAACTAACACCATCTCCATTAGACTCAGAAGGCAAGAAAAAGAGACCCCATATGGGAATGTTACTGAGCTGAGGAGAAATGGGAGCATGGATGCTTGACTACATAGACAATAAAATCAGGTGATTGAAAGAGCCCCTTATCAAGATAGGCAATAAAATCAAGAGTGAAGATTTTTCTTTTTTTTTTTTTTTGCCAGGCTGGAATAGGAGATTGACATGATCGAGGTATTGGAGTGGGCTAACTGCTGGAACAAACAGTCCCCAAACCTCACTGACTTAGTACAAGTTTATTTAATTATTTGCTTATTGCTCATGTCTGGTGCAATTTATGAGCTAGTTAAAAGGAGATTGCTTCCTGAAATTATTCAAGACCAGGATTCTGTCCATCTAGTCACACTCTGTCATCATTCAGGGCCTCAGCATCCTCCTCTGGGTCCTGGTGGACAAGGAAAGAGCGCGAGCGCGAAAGATTTCATAGGAAGTCTCCTGGGCTGGAACCGGGTTCTCCTCCTGCCGGCCAGAACCCAGTCACATGACTGCATTTAAATGCAGAGGAAGCTGGGGAAATTTGTGTATCTGTGAGCCCAGGGGGAAGGTAGAAATTGGTTAAAGAACACTTTCCAAGTCTCCGCCAAGAGGGATGGAATGCAAGAAGGTGGTGAAGTCCAAAGCCCCAGATTTAAGTCCAAAATGCCAATTTCACCAATATAGGATATAGATGGCCTGGCACAGCAATTAAAATAACAAAAAGCTAGGGTTGGAAAAAATGGAGGGGGCGGTGGGAGTCTGGTTGACTATGAGATTATTGTTAGCCAAGAATTTTTTGTCTTCAAAGAAAAAGAATGCTAATGTGTCAACTATACTTTAATAAAACAAGTGAAGGGATTTAAATAAGTTTACTATGTCAATACTAAAACGGAAGGAATGCAATATTCAGGTGTGTTAATAAAGGAAATGTATTTCATATATATATGAAAGATCATAAACTATCTTCAGTTTTGGTAAGCTCTGTGCCTTGACGAAGATGCTCATCTGTGCCTCCGCTAGCTCCGCTATAAAATAAGACTGAACTTGTGTGGCTGTCAATTAAGTGTTGCCATAATTATGGACATAAAAATAACCCCCCAAATCACTTTAAAACAATAATAAACTTTCTCAGTCATGCATCTGTAGATTGGCTGAGTTCAAGTGCTTCAGGCTACAGGTGTACAAGGAGGCCATTTGGTGTTTTCTCCAATGACGTTTGTCATGGGTCTCGGGCTGAAAGAGAAGTACCGGTGGGAAGGTGGGGAAAGCAATTCTCCCAGCCAGGGCGGGCAAGCAGGAAGAAGAGTGAAAATATGCAATGCCTCTTTGGACCCAGAATTGGTACCCTGTTCCTCGTGTCTGTCTTCATTTGTCCAGAATGAAGTCAGGGAGCCAAGCCCAATATCGCTGGGAGAGGCCGTGAGGTCCATCCGTATGAGTGACTGATACCGTCAAGTCCCATATCAAAAGGCATTCTTTCTGATCCAAGCGAGAATGAGGACTTGATCTACCACACTGACATTTACAAGATTGTGGCGATGATGAGAAAAATATGGAAGGCACCCAGGACCGTGCCCGGTAACACAGGGGCTCAGTAGAGACACAATGAGGATAGTTATAATGCTGATGATAATGATGTGTTCAGAAATTGTATCCTGTACTCTCCATGGCTCAGAGCTCAGCCACTGAATTGTGTTTACTTTTGGTTGCCATCTTTAAAAAGAAACACGTTAACAAGCTAGATTAAAGGCAGAGAAGGTTTAGCAGAAGGGCCTAGGAATCTAGAAACGATTGAAGGAACAAAAAAAAATTTAGTCCAATTAAGAGTGGCTCTATATAAAAAGCAAATGCACCCAAATTCCAGAAAGGCGATCTCATTGCGAAGGAATGAACTTGTCGAATAATGGAAGGAACTGCCAGTCGGGGAATTCTCTTAGAGTGAAGTAGCTGACAGGAAGCCCACGGACCTGTGCTATGGAGAAGCATGGCACGGGCTGTTCGCTTGCTGAGCAAGCACTACGGGGAGGCCCAGAGTGGTGAGCAGAGCCATTTTCTCCACAGCAATGATGATGAGCTATGGGGGGCAGGTTGGGAGGTCAGGGCAGAGCAGAGGTTTCTGTGCCTGAGAAAACACAGATCTTAGCTCTCTCTTCAGTTCCTCCTGGTCTCAGAGAGTCCCTGGCCCCTCCTCCCAAGGAGTGTGTCATACTTCACGTGGTTCTACAAGCACACCGTCTTCAGTGTCCTCTCCGAGCCCCGGAGCCCCCATGGGAGACTCGCCAAGCAGTGACCTCGTCCTCCTCCTTTAAGCTTGAGTCTCCCCTCCCCATTTCTCCCAATCAGCCTTAATTAAACTGTTTGAAAGCTACAGCTTGATTTTAATTAGAGCAAAATTGGGAAGATTAGAATGAAATTGGCCAATCATTGTTTACGGGCTGTTGTTTGAGAACACAGCAGGCTGCGAAATTACCTACACGCTAGGCTTCTTGGATTCTACCAGAGAGCGGGAAGAACGGGACAGCACGGCTCTGGGGGAGGGCTGGCCTCCCCTCTACCCTTGCTCCTTCTCGAGTTGCAGGGACCGAGATCCTATGTAACCAAAGGGCTCCGGGATTGAAGCCTTTCTGCCTTGGAATTACTCCTTGGTCTACAAGGCCAAAGAATTTCCTGGGAAGTAGGACAGAGGTATGCAGAGGTCCCTGAACTTGAGCATGGATCATAGACAAAGGCAGAAAATCATTCATAGCATGGTTCAGGTTCTTGTCAAACTCTACCGCTCATGAAATGAGATGGGTCCCCCCCTTTTTTTCCCTTCAGTTTCTCTGTCTCTTCCTTTTTAACCTATAAAAGGTGAAGAGTAATGAGATTTCTACTTCCTCTTTTCCAAGGTTTTTTCTTATATAGGTAAAATAGTTGAGCTGGTGTGAAAATTGTGTATGAATTCTTTTTGGTAAAAAAAATGAAAGGAAGGCTCTACACCAATGTAAGAGATTATGGTTTTTATTATAATTTCTTTTTATAGCTCAGATTAATCATGTCTTATTCATTATGGCAGTAAAGGCTCTAATAGCTAAGTACATTACAGTAATCTGTTGTTGAGATAGAAATCTCCTGATGATGTGATGTGTCTAGAAATACAGCCTTCTGTACTGGAACCAAAGCATGTTATATCCCTCAGCCCCTAAAATGTCCAGCTAACTAATGTGGAACCATCTTAGCTGACTCACTGAGGTAAATAACTGTGGTGGACTGGGTTCTGTGGTGGGAGCAGTGGCCCCTGAAAAGAGGTATATTGGCAGAAGGATGAAGAAAAAGAAGACTTCTTTGTGTCTGGGGCTCTTTAGGACAATCAGTGTTGTTTACTGAGATTCCTGTGTGAAAGTGGCAAGTCTCAAGCTAGCTGGGGAAAGGCAGGTCTCTGAGAAATGTGAGCTCTAAGAACAAAGACGTTTGCTTTTATCCAGAACTGGTTGGTATGTGAGAAATTTTCCCATGGTCGTTGGTTGACAGTTTACATAAAAAATAAAATTACAAGAAAAATGATGAGAAAACAATTTGTGTCTTTGGCTAAGGCCAATTCATCTTTTTTTTGCTCCTGAGTTCTTCAATATTTTAGTCAATGACCTGTCCTGTGTCTTCCTTCATTCTTCAAGGAAAACCAGTCATACATATTTTTTTCCTTACAAGTATGATCCGTACCCTAAACAAACTTTTGGAGAACAGTAACCTTTCAGCATGGCAGTCCCTTTGAAAACTTCAGGTTGGAGTAGGGTGCTCCCCAGAAGGGGTTGTGGAAGTCTATCAGGAGGGCCAAAGAGGGGAGAAGGGCAGCATTTCCTATCATGACAGCCTACTCTTTCTGCCATTCTAAGCAAAGTGGTGCTTAGATGTGGGCATTCTGGGCTCCACGGCTGTCATAAGACTTCTCCGCAGCCTCTCTGGGAGTCCCCAAACGTATTCTGAGAACTGCCGCCTCAGTGAGCATGTGATGATTGGTTGGCTCTGCTGGAAACGGTATTGATTGTTCCCCAGTAGAGCCAGCCTGGGGTCTGACTCAGGAGGAACAAATGGGCTCCTAGCACTCGGGGACACCCTGACACTGGCATGGGGTGATGCCAAGCCCGCAGGGGGTGTCACGGCAGAGGGGCTGGGTAGGGCTGCCTACTCAGGATACAGGAAGTGTGACTTTCCTAATGACAGCCGCATCGGTGGCCTTGGAAATGAATGTGCATCCCACACAGAAATGGAAATCTAGGTCTGTTGGAAAACGGGTAACAGTGAACCCAGCTCTTAGCCCAAGGTGTCGGCACAAGCGCCTTTATTGTGGGCCGTGGTATTCATTGTTACCAGATTTCAGCCTCCTTGAGGTATAGTTTTTGGTTTTGTTTTGAAACCGTGGGTTTCTTTCTAGAACGCGCTCTCTCCCTTGAGACTTCCCAGGGAGGGAGGTTTCATAGGTAATGTGTCTTCATGGGGGCTGGATCAATGTTCTCAGTTTACAAGCCAGCAAAGTGGTGCTCAGTGGCAAGCTGCTGGAAACAGGCCCTGGGATGGAGGACCCCAGCTGTGCTCTTTCCGAGTCTTTCATCGCCCAGAGCGTGGGGCCTGGCAGGGGGGCGCGCTTGCTGGCAGAGTTCTTGCTGACCTCTTATCACTTGGAGGAACACGGTGCTGCCGCGTGGCTGGTGACATTAGAGGTAGTAGCTGTGACTTGGAGGCATTCTTTGTTTCCATCTTTCAAGTGAGGAGCGTCATCAGAGACCCTCCTGCTTCGAGCTTGGCTGTGGTTTAGCTCTCCTGCTACAGGCTCTTGGGTTCTGGGAAAATCCCTAAATTCATGTACAACCAGAAGCCTCCTTTGTTGGCAATCTGGGCCATGAGCGGTAAGCAGTTTGGGACAAAGATAACTCTGATCATTTTAGAATGTAGACAGAGATTTTGGATCACGGCCGCCGTGGTCTCTGGGCTGGTGTGGACAGCTGCCGTAGCATGCTGGTATTGTCCGGATCATACCTTTCCTAAATTCTGTTTTGGTTGTTCTCAACGGTTGAATGGGTATGGTAACCCTTTGGCAGAAGCGTGTGCTGTTCATGCTGGGCGAATGTCGAGTAAGACGGGAAATGGAGTAGACTGCTGGCTGATGTGCGGCTGGGAAGCCCTTGCAGGGGGAGTGCGCGTTGGAGAGTTTCTGGTCACCCTCTGGCTTAGCCTGTGAGCCCTGTCGTCGTCTCTGCTGTTCTAAAGGCACTTTGCACGGGGGCTTCACTCCTGTGGGAGATGTTTGCTCTCCCAGACTGCTTACTGCGTAACAAACACAGTGGGAGATTTTAAGAGAAATGGCTAAATTGAAATGGAGATTTACTTGATGTCTTAATTGAAACAAAGATGATGGCTTAATTGAAGTAGTGTGTGTTAATATAATTGATATACAGAAAACAGCCTTTTCCTAGGAAAAAAAAAAAGCCTTGATTATTTTATTACTGGAAAAAAAACCTGCTAAACGAGAACTCGGAAATGAACATTTATTCTCTGAATAGCTCAGGCTGCCTTCCAGTAGTGCCTTCTGAGGCTTTCAGATGCTGGAAAGAACCAGGTTAATAAGTTCTGTAAGTACATTTTTACTACTTTCTGGCTCAAACTCCTTTCACAGATGTTTTCCCCATTATTTTGATTCAATGAAGGGCCCCAAAGGGCAGGGAAGAAACTTAGTGAGGTAGGAGAGAAAACCACTGGGCATCCCCAGGGCCCGAGCCGTTCTGCCGGCAGCCAAGGCCTAGGCCGGGCTCTCGGTGGACACCCCAATGCAGTTCACAGAAACGGCTTTTGCGGGGGGGGGGGTGTTCAGATATAGTTTCCATCCTTCCGTATCTATTCTTTCTCCAATGAAATTCTCTCTTCCTCTCTCTCTCTCTCTCTCACTCACACACACACTCTCTTCCACTCACAAAATCGTGATTACCCTTTTGAGATTCACAGGGTAGGTAGGTAGCTTGGTGGTCAACACTGTAGACTCGGAAACCAGACATCCTGTGTCTGAATCCTGACTCTATCAGCGACGGGGGGTTACCCATTGGGCAAATTAACTTGCCTGTGCCTCAGTTTCCTCATCCGTAAAATGAGGATAATGATCTCCTCCCCCTTATGGGGATGTTTTGGATATCGTATTGGTTAATACTTGTTAGATGCTTGGGATGCCTGGCACATACTAAGAATTCATTAAATGTAAACCATTATTTTTTATTATTTGCTCACAAAATGCTTCCTAAGACAGCATCGTTCATTTTTCCGAGTCATCTGTTATTCTGTGTTATGATGTCCTGAGTAGCCATGGGAGCTGAAATCAGGCCTTTATCTTTGATTTCTCCCATGATACCCTATGTATGGACTTGATTTTTAACTAGGTCTCGATTTCTCCTTCTGCAAGTGGGTGTATTAAAACCACCTTAAGGGACGCCTGGGTGGCTCAGTTGGTTAAGCGGCTGCCTTCGGCTCAGGTCATGATCCCGGCGTCCTGGGATCGAGTCCCACATCGGGCTCCTTGCTCGGCAGGGAGCCTGCTTCTCCCTCTGCCTCTGTCTGCCACTCTGTCTGCCTGTACTCGCTCATTCTCTCTCTCTGACAAATAAATAAATAAAATCTTTAAAAAAAATAAAATAAAACCACCTTAAATCCAAAAAGGTTTTGCTTCAGTGTATATGTTGCACTGTGCTTGGGATATATGGTAAACTCATGTGTATATAGATAACTAAAGGAATGAAATGTTCCAGATAATGAGATATTTTTGTTAAAAGATAGTAAGCTTTTAAAAATAATTAGAATACCATAAAATACACTTAATCTCCACAGAGGAAAATCGTCTTCTCGAAAGAGCAGAATGGTGTTGACTTGGGTTTTGATCTCAGCCCTGCCACTTACTGTGTAACTTAAGGCAAATGACTTTCCTAACCTCTCTGGGTCTCACCGTTGCTGTCCTCACCACCATCATAGCACCGGGGGAGGGGCGGGACACTAGCTCTCTGTTCTGATTCTGGTACCAGTTGGGTATATTGTTTTAAGCAAACCACTTCTCAGTTTCATAGTTTTTCTCATAACATAAGACTAGTGAATAGACCTTCTCAACTGGTGTGCCTGCTGGCCCCTGCCTGCACTGCAAATGGCTATGGACGGGTGTGGGGTTGGACAGGTTTGTCCATATATCGACCCATTTAGCCCCTGGGGCGACCAGGCAAAGTCTGGGGTAGCAGGACTTCCTGTGCTTGGTCTCCTCAGTTCTGATCCCAGTGCATCACATGGAGAATTTTCAATGTAGATGATCACATGAAAAAATATTGTCAGATAGTACTAAAATGTTCCTTCTAATTCGAACACCCGAAATTTCCCTCTTGGTAGTTGTGTGAAATCAGGTAAATTACTTAGCTTTCTAAGTTTCCACAGCCTCGTTCATTTAAATAATAGATGCTCAAAACTCTTTTTGGTTTGGATAAAATATGATTTTCCAAGTCTGATGTTGGACAAAAAGAAAGGATTAAGGAAAAGCGCATGACTCAAAATTGTTGCTTCTTTTGGTGACCTTGAACATTACAAGTGTGGCAGAAGTTGTTGTTAGACCCATTGTAGGGGTTGGGGCTGCTGATCATTAACATTGGGCGTAAAGCAGAGCAGACTCTGAACGGGGGCTCTGTACTCACTGGACTTCAGAGTGTGGACTGTGGGTTCAGAACGTGCCCCAGGGTTCGGAAGGTATCCATGTCTGCTGAAGACAACGGAAGAGGGCCCTGACTCATTTTACCAAAGCATAAGAAAATGCCATCTGTGCCTGATTTATGTATAAAAAGCTCACAAAATCATGCCTATAAATTACATTTTTATAAGTCAAATCTAATTTTCTCATTGATATGCATATACATTTAGGATGCTTTACTTCCATTTCAGATCAATCACTAATTGGTAGTTGCTTCTATGTACTCCCATGCTGTAGCATTTTCTTATCTAGTCATCAATAATTTCCAAACAGTTAAAAGGATTAGGAGAGTGATGACATAAAACAAGTGAATTTATTTTAAATAAAATGAATGAGAGAATCTCCCAATCATTTAACAAATGTATATTACTAACAGTATGACAAGTTAGAACTTCTAGCATTGTTCTATTGCTGTTGAGTAAGACCAAAAGAATCAATCTTGCCCTCGTTGAGTTTTTGTTTTACTGGGAGAGGAAGATAATTAAAAAATGTATTATGTTGGGTAGTGATAAGTGCTAAAAAAGATAATCAAAGCAGAGCATGGAGACAGACAGAGAGAGAGGGTGTTCTTTTGGATGGGATGGTCAAGGAAAGCTTGTAGGAAGTACTGTTTGGCAGTCCTGAATGAAGGGACTGAGCACATCATTTTTTATTTATTAAAGCTAATTATATTGGGAATCACCTCTATGGGAAGGTCCTTTTTCAGTGAGGGGTTTTGACCACTGTAAGAAATAATGAAAAAAATGGAAGAACGCCTGCTTTTTATTTCTTCTAGCAGTCTAGATGATAGGGGAGAAATTCTTTATATTCTTTATTAGTTGATGAATATGGCCTACTGCAAATCAGGGAGGCTGGATTTGCTGTCAGATTGAAAATCCCATGACCAAGACCCATGTCAAGACCCATCTTACTGCCTATGCTTTCTCCCAAGAGTCTTTCTTCCAAGTCTTAAGTTTAAGTCTTTAATTTGTTTTGAGTTTATCTTTGTGTGTGGTGGAAGATAAGGGTCCAGTTTAATTCTTTTGCATGTGGTTCTTCAGTTTTGCCATTACCATTTATTAAAGAGACTGTCCTTTCCCCATTGTATATTTTTGGCTCTTTTGTCACAAATGAATTGACCATATATGTGTGTTTATTTCTGGGTTCTCTGTTTTGTTCCACTATCGATGAGTCTGACTGTCTTGTTTTTGTTTTTAGTTTCACAGGTAGAATTTAGTGATTCATCAGTTGCATATGACACCCAGTGCTCATTCCATCACGTGCCTTCCTTAATGTCCATTATCGTTACCCCATCCCCCCACCCACCTTCCGTCCCGTCCAGCAACCCTGCCCTGTTTGTTTCCTATAAAGAGTCTCTTATGATTTGTCTCCCTCTGTTTTCATCTCATTTTTCCTTCCCTTCCCGTTTATCTGTTTTGTTTCTTAAATTCCAAATATGAGTGAAATATATGGTATTTGTATTTCTTTGATTTATTTCACTTAGCATAGATGTCAATGTGTTTTTAATGCCAATACCACACTGTTTTGATTACTATTGCTTTGTTATGTAGTTTGAAATTAGGAAGTGTGATGACGTCCTAGCTTTGTTATTTTTTTCTCAAGATTGCTCTGACTATTTGGGCTCTTTTGTGGTTCCATACAAATTTTTGGATTTTTTCTTCTATTTTATGGTAAACGCCATTGGAAATTTTATAGGGATTGCAATGAATTTGTAGATTGCTTTGGATAGTATGGACATTTTAACAATATTGGTTCTTCCAATTCACGAGCATAGACTATCTTTCCATTTGTTTGTGTCTTCTTCAGTTTCTTTCACCAATATATTAGTTTTCAGTGTAATTGTTTAGTGTAATGTTTAGAACATTCACACTCTTGGTTAAATTTATCCCTTGGTATTTTATTCTTTTTGTTGCTATTTTTAAACGGGATTATTTCCTTAATTTCTCTTGTTGTTGTTGTTGTTGTTATTACTCTATAGAAATGTAACTAACTTTTGTATATTGATTTTGTATCTTACAACTTTGCCGGATTCATTTATTCTAACAGGGTTTTTTTTTGTGGAATCTTTAGGGTTTTCTATATATAATACCATATCATCTGCAAATTGATGATTTTACTTCTTCCTTTCTGAGTTGGATTTTTAAAAAAATTTTATTTATTCATTTGACAGAGATCACAAGTAGGCAGAGAGGCAGGCAGAGAGAGAGAGAGGGGGCAAGCAGGCTCCCTGCTGAGCAGAGAGCCCGATGCGGGGCTTGATCCCAGAACCCTGAGATCCTGACCTGAGCCAAAGGCAGAGGCCTAACCCACTGAGCCACCCAGGTGCCCTGAGTTGGATGTTTTTTAATTCTTTTTCTTGCCTAATCACTCTGGCTAGGACTGCCAGTACTATGTTGAATAAAATTGGCAGGAGTGGGCCACCTTATTTTATTCCAGTCTTAGAGAAAAAGCTTTCAGCTTTTTACCATTGAATATAATGTTAGCTGGGGGCTTGTCATATAGGATATATATTATGTTGAGGTATGTACCCTCTATATATTTTTTATTGAAAGCTTTTATCACAAATGATGTTGAATTTTCTCAGTTGCTTTTCCTGCATCTGTTGAGATGATGATATGTTTTTATACCTAGTTTTATTAGTGTGGAGTAGCACATAGATTGATTTGAAAATGTTGAACCATCCTTTCATTCTTGGACTAAATCCAACTTGATTATGCTGTATAATTCTCTTTGTGTAATGTCAAATTCAGTTTACTAATATTTTGTTGGGGATTTTTGCATGTGTATTTATCAGGGATACTGGCCTATAATTTACTTGTCTTGTAGTGCCTTTGTCTGGTTTTGGTATCAGGGTAATGCTGGCCTTGGAAGTTTCCCCTCCTCTTCTATTTTTTGGAAGAGTTTGGAAAACATTGGTAAGAATTCTTTAAATGTCTGGTAGAATTCACCAGTGAAAGCCAGCTGATCCTGGACTTTTGTTTGTTAGGAGGTTTTTTATTACTGACTCAATCTTCTTTCTAGTAATTGGTCTGTTAAGATTTTCCACTTATTCATGATTCACTCTTGGTAGGTTATCTTTCTAGGAATTTATCCATTCCTCATAGTTTGTCCAATTATTTGGTCAGTAATTGTTCATTGTAGTCTCTTGTGATCCTTTGTATTTGAGTGGTATCAGCTGTCATGTCTCCTTTTTCATTACCAATTTTATTTACTTGAGTCTCCTTCCTTTTTTCTTGGTTAGTCTAGTTAATGATTTGTCTATTTTAAAAATCTTTTCCCAAAACCAACTTTTATTTTCATTGATCTATTCTGTCATCATTTTAGTCTCTATCCTATTCATTTCCACTCTGATCTTTGTTATTTTTCTTCTTTCTACTAACTTTGGGCTTAATTCATTGTTCTTTTTCTAGTGCCTTAAGGTATGAATTAGGTTATTTAAGAACTTCATTTTTTCTTCGTGTAGGCATTTATTATTATAAACATCCCGCTTAGAACTACTTTTGCTGCATGGTATTTGTATTTCCATTTCCATTTGTCTCAAGATACTTTTTTTTTTTTAATTTCTTTTCAGCGTAACAGAGTTCATAGTTTTACACCACACCCAGTGCTCCATGCAATGCGTGCCCTCCACAATACCCACCACCTGGCTCCCCCAACCTCCCACCCCCCGCCCCTTCAAAACCCTCAGGTTGTTTTTCAGAGTCCATAGTCTCTCATGGTTCATCTCCCCCCCAATTTCCCTCA